>PITA01003181.1:0-45075 GCA_004023965.1 Spilogale gracilis
TGGGCAAGCTGTCTTCAGCTCTGGCCACGATCCTGGGATCCTGGGGTCAAGCCCCATGTAGGGCTCCTTGCTTAGCAGGAAGCCTGCTTCTCCCTCTTCCTCTGCTTGCTGTTCTGTCTACTTGTGCCCTCTCTGTATCTCTCTATCAGATAAATAAATAAGACCTTAAAAAAAAAAAAACAAAAAAAACTTCCTAGAACCCAAAGCAAAGGCGGAAATGTATTCAGTTTCAAAACACAAAATTCTAAAACTCACATCTGTACCAATTATTCAGAAGAACTACAGTTAAGGGGCACCTGGGTGGCTCAGTTGGTTGAGCGACTGCCTTCGGCTCAGGTCATGATCCCGGAGACCCGGGATCAAGTCCCATGTCGGGCTCCCTGCTCAGTGGGAAGCCTGCTTCTCCCTCTCTCACCTCCCCCTGCTTGTGTTCCCTCTCTGGCTGTGTTTCTCTGTCAAATAAATAAAGTCTTTAAAAAAAAAAAAAAAAAAAAAAAAAAAAGAACTACAGTTACTATATTATAAATCCTCCCTCTTTCCTTAAATCAAAGTCTGTGTTGAGAAAAAAACATGACTCAACTATAATCACTCCACAGGTAGTCCAAAATTATTAATATGCTAAGTCTCAGAGTTCCATTTATAAGTTAATTATTTTCCAAATACGATGTCATAAATATTAGGTATGTTCCAGAATTTTCAAAAAGACTCTGGAACTTACCATTAATTCATATCAAAATTTGTTAACTTAAGTCATAACTCACCACATTGTCCCCATGTGAACATCAATGACAGATTGAGAAGGGATAACCATGGACAGGCCAAAGACCCTGACTTAGCACTAATCCAATGGCTCAGGAACTATATCCCACTCAAAGCTCTCAATTTAATACAACACACACTTACTAGAAATGCAATGCTTGGTATTGTGCTAGAATACTCAAGAATTACTCCTATGTCCTCAGAGGAAGAGATCAGCAATCCTAGTGTGTGAATTGCCCATAAATAAGAGTAATTATATTGAAGGTCCTTGTTGACAAATTGTTTAAAAAACTTTATTACACTGATCTCTGACTAAAGCTGAGGAAGTAACTAGCTTTCAGTGTTGGGAGCCACCCCAGCTCGCAAGCTGACAGAGTCACCATGGGGAAGATGGCAGTAGAAGCACAGCTCCTGCCTCAAGGGAAAACTCACTGACATCCGTAAGTCTCAGTGAGAAGGTAGCAGTAGAAGCACAGCTCCTGCCGCCATAAAACAACCCCACTAGGCCTGACGTGGTCACAGTGAGGAAAGGGCAGTCTGAGCCTCTCTCCTGCCGATGGTGCAGAACTGGCATCTCCTCTTTTTACTAATTGGTCTTTATCCTAAAAGCAAAAGCACATTACTCTTAACAGGGCCTTAGGATGCTCTAAGCCAAACTGAGACTCCCTTACAGTCCTTAAGAGTGTACTTTTTATACTTTCCCTTTAAATCTCCTGTAGCACTGTGGGTGAGATTGTCAAGGCTCCTGAATGGTTAAATAGTGGGTTTAAGGTAATAAAACTGTACTAACAAGAACATTGCCATGAACACAAAGGATCCATTAATAAAGACTTCTGCACCCAGTCAGAGAAAAGAGGCTTAAGCAAACGCTTTTACCTTTGCAAAATAAGTTATCCTTCTCTTTGACGCCAAACAAACTTCTGGTCATTATGTTTACAGTGTAGCTAAAACTTCATATATAACTCATCTGTGCCTTTAATTGCTTTCTTATCTGTAAGGCCTGCTTAAGAAATACCATATGATTAGTCTATCCTTTATCATCTAGAAGGGAAATGTAAAGAACCATAAATAACTGTTCTGGTTAAGGGAGTTAACCTAACTTGTAGATATGGACACCTGCACAAATATCTTTTACTAACCAAAGCAATATGTTTCATTAATCAAAATGCTGTGTAAGCAAAAACCATTCCCTGTAAAAGATTATTCCCTTTATGACGATTTGTAACTTGCTGCCTATAAATAAAAAGACACTGAGAGCCGGGGAGGCGGAGATGCCTGGCAGGTGATCGGAAAAGAATCTTCGGGGCTTTCTCATTCACCGACACCGTCTTTCCTTCAGGGACCCCTCGTTCAGCCAGAGTGGCCTTCTGGCATTTCAGTAGTATGTTAAATTTATAATACCTAGCTATTTTATCACTAGAGTTCAATCATCATAATTTATTTTGTGTCCTTAAACTTACACTGAATTTTATTTTTTTAAAGATTTTATTTATTTATTTGAGAGAGAGAGTGAGTGAGTGAGAGACAGCATGAGAGGGGAGAAGGTCAGAGGGAGAAGCAGACTCCCCGTGGAGCTGGGAGCCCGATGTGGGACTTGATCCTGGGACTCCAGGCAGTGGCTTAACCCACTGAGCCACACAGACATCCTAAACCTACACTGAATTTTAAACCTCATCTTCACTTATAGATTAAAATTTAGGTCAACAATGAGTTAACAGTTCGTCTACCAAAACAAAAGGCTCAGTTAGTTTAAGCAAATTTACCCTTTGGCTAAGTCCTCTCTCTGATTCACCTGCTTAATTTTTAGCTAAAATTGTAGCTACAAAAATTACCCACAAATAACACTAAGGCCTCTTTTAAATCTGCTATAAATCATGAGTTCTGTAAAGGAAGATCTGCTTCCTCTCTCAGACTCAACTCTAGCTCTTTCAATGAAGCTCAGGGCATCAGGGTCCAGATCTTGGTGCTCAGTGTCTTCTCCCAAATTTAAGGTCTACCCTAGTGGCTTCCGAAGGTGCTCAAATCAATCCACTAAGGAGCAGAAAAAAAACATTAAAAATCTCACGTGTACTATTAATCTACTAAAATGCATAATTAGTTTACTAAATAATACATAGCCTGACACTGGCATCCTGCCCAATGTCTATGTCCACCTGAAACACCTCACATAAAGTACCACATATATAATGAGGAAGGGGTGGACAGATTCCATAGTATGGGGAGGAATATTCACTTTCACAGTGTTGTGACATTCTGCAATTTTCCTGTGTTCAAGTAAATGACCTTATGATTTATACTATACCAAATGAAAAGACATTTACATTATGGGAAGTGATCATAAAAATCTTGTATGCCAAAAAGAGGCTTACTATCTTGCCTTAAGTACTTAAAAATGTTTTTGAACTTCAAGTGACACATTTTCATTTACAAGAAAGGTATTCCAAAATTGCTGTCATTTTCTATGATGAGAAATCTACATGATGAGAAAGGGATTAATAGTTTGAAATTAAGAAGACTTCTTTTAACAAATACAACTTGTTATTTCAACATGAAAGAAAATATGTTTTAACAACAAGATAAAAAGAAACTTTTCTCTGTGGCAAGAACATTTTTTAAATAGTTATTTTGGAAATGTTTTCATTATTTTATTGCCTAAAACTGCATTACCTACAAACAAAAAGTCTCTGCAACTATATACAAAGAAAGTAAAAGACCTTAGAAGTATAATTTAGCTTAAAATTCTTCCAAAAGAAGAGTTCTGATGAAATTGGAACCTACTTGCTTAAAAACATAAAAATGCAACCCCTATTATTTTCCAAAAACAACTGACATTAGGGATAATGAATAGGTACTTAGCTGAGTTCCAACAAAATACTTTGAATGAGACTGGAAAAAAAAAAAAACTGTATCACCATTTATTAATGGTATCCAACAATAAATTTTTAACAAATATGAGTCACTAAAACCAATTTGGAACATAGACCTAAGTCTTAAGTCACTACATGTCAAAGTTTTAAGGCTTTCAAATCTAATGAAGTATATTCAATTATTTTTAAACCAACCTGCATGATGATGATCTCAGATTGAAGAGGGAGGTGGGTGGAAAAGTGGTTCTTTAGACAGAAGGGGCCTGGAAGGCCTGTCTGAAAGTAGTATCTTAAAGAGAATGCAATAACTATGCAAATATCCAAAAGAAGAGCATGCAGGGCAAAGGGAACATACAAATCCCTAATAAGAAAGACCATCCACCATAAAAAAACAATGAAGCGAGGGCTCTGAGAGCAAAAGGGACGAATTTTGTGAGATGAATTCAGCAATGGGGGGGGGGGGAGCCAGGTCCCGCAGGACAGCAAACTGAAAACTAAGAAGGGGAGAAACCCAGCCAGATTTATGTTAAGATCATTCTAGCCGCTATGTGGAGACCTAACTGGGTGCAAGAGCAAGGAAGCCTCCTGCATACCCATTCTATGAAGTGCTCAGAATACATACTGAAATGAGTTGACCAATTTTAGTATTATTTACAATCTGCAGCGCTGGTCAACAATAATTTCTATCTGTCAAACAGGATGAATAAGTAAGTTTTAAAACGGTCTTCACAATTTTGTTCTGTAACTAAGAGCTACCGATGAGTCGTCAAAATCATTATGGAAAAGAAGTCATATGATAGGTCTATATGAATAGAATCAAATGGGCAAAAAGCTCCAACTAATAGGCACAACCACCTTCTGTTAAGACAGGGAAGTAATGGGCTTCAGTTCTTAAGAAATGACATACCTAGGGCACAGGGTGCGCTTTTTAAAAACATAACCTACCAATTACCTATAAGGACTAGACAGAATGACTACAGCAACAGCGTGTACAGAACATTAGAGCACAATTCCCACCAGAACTTGTAAAACCACAGTTCATACTCTTCTTGACTATTTCCTCACATCCAGAGGGTAATTCGGGCGAGAGGGGGCTCAGTGACAACCAAGGCTCGGGAGGTGGAGACTGGAAAAGCGGCCGGGACTGGTGTCGAAGGGGGCGCAGACTGAGGTTACTGCGGAACACCCTCGAAGACGGGGACCGCGGGGATCTGGAAGGGCCCGGCACCTACGGCCGGGCGCGGGCGGACTCACCTCGGGATTTGGGTCCTGCGGCTCCTCCCCACACTCCGACTGGGGCGACTCCAGCTGCGCGGGAGCCACGGCCTCGCTGCTAGGCTGTTTGCTCCGCTCATGCTCCATGCCGGCTGCCACGTAAGAAGAGAGGTGCTGGAGCCCGACACTCGCTCCCTCTCACTCGGCGAAGCCCGAAAGCCTCGCCTTTCTGCGTTGAAAAATTACCGGGCTCGCGTTCCCGCGGCGGCCGCCACACAAACTCCAGCGGACACCTCCCACTTCCGGGAGCGTGTGGCGTCCACACGCCGCGCAGGCGCAGTGAGCAGGCGCGCGCGGAATGCTTAGCGCTTCTGCCGACGGGGGAGGGAGGAAAAGGTGAAGGAGGCGCGCGCGCGAGCGTATGGGTGTTCGTGTCGCGGCGCGGTGAGCGCGCGAGTGTCTGTTGCCATTACTCGAGAGTCTAGACTAGTCACTGGAAGATGCAGTACCACCGGAGTACAGGGTCTCATCATCATATTTCCTAAGGAGGAAAAACGGGGAGGCGTACCGTGGAGAGAGGCGAACTTCAACCGTGGCAAATAACACCTGTAAAACAATTTACATTTTCCATGATCTTGAGATGCCCGCTTCTGGGAAAAGAAGATGGGACTGGACTTAGCAAAAACTGAGCAAAAAATATTGAAACAGCTGTTTTAGGATGTTGGCGATAGGCAGTTCTGGACTGTTGTACCGGAGAGAAACGCAAACAAGATGAGCCTTATGTGGCTTTCTGCCCAAAGGCACTTTCGAAAAATTTGAGGTGCAGGGAAGGGGAACTCCGAAAGCGACCTAGGGTGTCACTAGGAAGACAGAGGTCTTCACTGAGTTGAAAAGACAAGGAGCGGAGTTCGTTGGAATATGTGAGGTGGAGATCATGGAGAAAGAGCTTCAGAATCTACCGAGGAATAGCTTGAATCTTTAGCTGAATAAAAATCCGTGGATAGGTCATGTGAAATCCCACAGGGCCCAAAAATAGCAATTATGAGGAGCAGTAAACCAAACAATTCTCAAAGCTCACACGGGACTAAGACTCGTTTTTGTGCCCCATAGCCAGAGTGAAGAAACTTGACATTCATGGAATCTGTAGAGATCCTAGAAGTGTCATGACTTAGTTGTGAGGTAAACTAGCCTTGGAATCTGGGGTCTCGAGTAAAAGCTGTTGTAAGACCCTTCAAGCCCCAAAAGGATCAAACTTCTCAGTAACTCACCTGACTGCCTACCAGAACAAAGGCTAATTCTAAGAGACTACAACAAAACTCAGCACTCAACATTAAGTTGAAAATATCAGGCATCCATCAGTTAAAAATTAATAGACATGTCAAGTAAGTAGGAAAATATATCAGAATATATCAGACAGGCAGTAGAAACATATCCAAAAATGACACAAATGGTGGCATGTTTTAACAGGCAAAGACTAAGCATCTAGTATAAATGGTGCATTCTATGCTCAATGATTTAAAAGGGAAAATGATGGGAGAGGAAAGAGATTTTTCTTTTAAAGCAAATAGAATTTCTCGAGATGAAAATTATAATGTCTGAAATTAAAAAAAAATCTCTACAAGGGATGGATAGCACATTTAGCACTGTAAAGAAGAAGATGATGATAATGATGATGATGTAATGAAGACCTAGCAGTAGAAGCAATCCAAAATGACACGCAGAGAAAATAAATGGGAAAAATAATAGAGCCTCTGTGACCTATGGGACAATATAAAAAAATAATAATTTTTGGAAGAAGACAACTGCCTCCCTCTTGACCTCAAACTTTCTAAATAAGTTCTTCTTGCCAGCTTACCTCCTAACTCAGGCAGAAACCCTGAGGGCATTCTTTGGTGGGAACTGAAACTACCTCCTCAAGCAGTAAGGACTGCCTTGAGCCAGCAAGACAACCATTGACTTGACCTTCACTGCCCACCTGTAGGTACTCACCCACCTTTGTCCCACATTTTACCCATATAAACCTAGAAGTATTTTCAGCACTTGGAAGACATCTTTGAGATGTTAGTCCACCAGCATCAAGACTCTGGGGAAACGTCCAGTGTGGGCCTCACAAATAAATTTCCTTCTTGTTTTACCACTGCTCATTTTTCTGCCTTTGGATTTTATCAGTGGTGAGTGGCCCAAACTCGTCTGTTTGGGACCCCATTCCCCAGTCCCAGATGCTGATAAATATAAAGAACATCCCAGGCTACATGATAATCACACTGGTAAAAACAGTAATAAAGAAAAAAGTCTTAGAAGTAGATATAGGAAAAAAAGACAGAGAACAACAAGAATTTTTATAGACTTCTCATTAGAAACTCTGCAAACCAAAAGTAATGAAATGGTAACTTTAAATTGCAAACACAAAACCAGCTGTTGACTTGGAATACTACACTTAGCAGGGTGAAACAAAGACTTTTTCCGACAAGCCCAGGAAAGCCACATCCTGAAATAGAATCATCTCTACTGACTTGCAGACCTATGAGGAGGAAAAATAAATGCTTTTTGTAGCCACTGGGGATGGTCTGTTATTCAGCATTATTATAAAAATAGTTAAAGTACAGGATTATTTCAAGTCACATCGCCTTGGGTGAAGACAAAATTCCCTAACAGAAAAAGAGACACAATTGGAAGTCTACTACAAGTGTTTTATTTCTGATATCACCTACTTCCTCCTTAGTGGACTGTATGTTTTCCCTCATAACTACAGATTTACCTTTGTGTTTACAAGCTAAGGTTTACAGACTCAGGAATTCTAAGATACAACTGAACCAATACTCTCTTTTTGCAAGATTTACTCATTTTCTCTTTAGATTATGACTTTGAATCCTGACACACAACTGCAGAAACTGATGAAAATTACTAATCTCATCTCTTCGTCATTTAGAAAATGTTTTATCTCTCAAAGGAGAAGAAAATGACCTGGTAAACACTGTCAGGATCTGCATTACATTAAAATTAATAAGCACTAGTTAAAACTGTTGGACTTGAACTTTTCAGCATATGTATGTCAACTGTTAAGAAGATTCACCATCAAGGAGTAATAACTTATCTACATTGCAAATGAGGTACTTACACCTTAGTACAGTTGCTTGTATGTATGGGAATAAGATACAATAACCATTCATTTATTCAACAAATATTTATTGAGCACCTTTTATGTGCCAGGAATGAGCATCGAACAAAGTAACCAAAACTCTTCACCCTAATGGAGTTTACATTCAAGAAGTAGCATTAAGGGCGCCTAGGTGGCTCAGTTGTTAACCATCTACCTTCAGCTAGGGTCATGATCTTGGAGTCCTGGGATCAAGCCCTGCATGGGGCTGCCTGCTCATCAGGAAACCTGCTTCTCCCTCTCCCACTCCCCCTGCTTATGTTCCCTCTGGCTATGTTTCTCTCTGTCAAATAAATAAATAAAATCTTTTTTTAAAAAAAAAGAAGTAGAATTAGACAATAAGCAAAAGAAATGGGTACAATGTTTACACTATGGAGAGAATTTAAGCAGGTAAGGGGGATGGGGGTATCCTTGGGGTAGAGGGCAGGAAGTGATTGCAATTTTAAATAGAGTGGTTATAGAAGGTTTCTCTGATGATGTGCTATTTGAGCAAAGCCGTGAAGGAATGAACTGTGAAAACATCCGGTGATGGCCCTGAGCTGTGAATGTGCGTGGGATGCTTTGGACACAGAAACAAACTGAGGGACTTGGAGGGAGGGGGATGGAGGGATGGGAGAGCCTGGTGGTGGGTACTGGGGACACCTAAAGCGTGGAGCACTGGGTGTGGGGAATGGGGAATGAATCTTGGAACACTGGGAAAAAAAATTTAAGTAACAATAAAAAAAAATAAAATAAATAAAAAAATAAAAAAAAAAGAAATACGACAGTGTCCCATACTTTTCTTTGACTATATGATATCCATATGTAGGAGACACAGATGTTTTTAAATATTGACTTTGCTGTTACTTCACTTAAGACTGAGGGAGAAATGTCAATGATCCTAGTGCCTTCTTTTTTAAAAAAAGAAAAGATTTTATTTATTTGACAGAGAGAAACACAGCTAGCTAGAGAGGGAACACAAGCAGAGGGACTGAGACAGGGGGAAGCAGGCTTCCCGCCAAGCAGGGAGCCCAATGTGGGACTCGATCCCGGGTCTCCGGGATCATGACCTGAGCCGAAGGCAGTCGCTTAACCAACTGAGCCACCCAGGAGCCCCAATCTTAGTGCTTTCTGCCTAAAAAGATATGTGCCCTAGTTGGATAGCTAAGGAAGAAAGCCTCCCTGAACGAGGTATGGCACAAGCCCAAAAGCAAGGTTTTAGTGTTGGTTCTTCTGTTATTGAACCCAGTAAAAAAATGTACCTGCTCCTGGATTAACCGACTGTCAGTGACATATCTGTGTATAGGTATTGTTAGGTAGTAGAGTTTGTAAATTGTTCTAGGCTGAACTAAATATGTGAACTTCACAGAATTAAATTTGTTTCTAAGTCATTTGCCCATTGCTGCCTGGTGCCACAGTTGTGTTTTGTGTTCTATGTTTTGGTTAGTATCTGAGCAACCTTGTCTGTTTTATTGGTCTGTGGTGTCTGTTCTTACACATCTCCCATGCTGATTTTATGGCTTGGCTCTGCAATGTCTTAATATCTTCTAAAAAAAAGTTCCTCATTGGGTGCCTGGGTTAAAGCCTCTGCCTTCAGCTCAGGTCATGATCTCAGGGTCCTGGGATCGAGGCCCACATCGGGCTCTCCACTCGGCGGGGAGCCTGCTTCCTCCTCTCTCTCTGTCTGCCTCTCTGCCTACTTGCAATCTCTCTGCCAAATAAATAAATAAAATATTTTTTAAAAAAGTTCCTCCTCTTTACTCTTCTTTTTCAAGACTGACTTAGCTGTTTATGGATTATTGACGTTTCACATACATCTTAGGACCCAAGTTTATTGCTCCTCAAACACTCAACAAAAAAATTTTTATTAAAATTGAATTTGATAGAATAATTTGAGGAGAACTTACATAGTAAATCATCCTATTCAAAAGAATAACTTTTTATTCAGATAATTTTATGTCTTTACAATTTTTTTATTTTGTTCATAAATTTTTACATTATTGATTAAATTAATTCCTGGATACCTTATGATGTTTGTTGCTGTTATGAATGGTATACATTTTTTACTTTAAGTTGGTTATTTGTGGTGAAAAAAAATAGTACTGATTTTTTATAATTCCTAAACTTTCTCGTGAAGTTTAATAGTTTTTCAAAATTCTGTTGATTTCTTCTAAGTTGGATGACTATTTCTGCAAAAAAATGTTTTAGCTTTACTTGTCCTACACTTAGAACGCTTTTATCTTTTTCTTTTTTATGGCATTGGCCAGAAGCCTTGATAATTTGTTAACAGTAATGGTGCTAGTGCTGATCTCATGAAAATTGCATATAAATAAATCTTCTCTATTTACTATAATGTTTTCTGCAGGTTCCAAGGTCTTTTCCTTCAATATTTTAAATATAATACTTTATTTTCTTCTTACATATAATGTTGCCTTGAAAATCTGATATCAACACTATTCTTGCTCTTTTTTAAATGATCTGTTCTTTCTCTCTAGAAGCTTCACATATCTTTTGTCACTGATGTTTTTAAATTTCTCCGCAATGAGGGAACTTGGGTGGCTCAGTTGGTTAAGCTTCTGACTCTTGATTTTGACTTACATCCTGAGATTTAGCTCCCCTTTGGGCTCCATGCTGGGTGTAGAGCCCACTTAAGTTTCTCTCTCCAGCTTCCTCTACCCCTCTGCTACCTACCACTCACTGGAGCTCTCTTAAAAAAAAAAAAAAAATTCTCACATTGAATCGAGGTAAGAATTTTCTTTTTTTGTCTGTTTCATTTTCTGTGATTTCTTTCAAGCAGAGGCCTTTCATTTTTCTTTAATTTAGGAAAACTAGACTCCATTATTTCTTTAAATGTATCTTCTTTTTTTTAAAAAAGATTTTATTTATTTATTGACAGAGAGAAGCACAGGTAGAGAGGGAACACAAGCAAGGGGAGTGAGAGAAGGAGAAGCAGGCTTCCCACTGAGCAGGGAGCCTAATGTGGGACTTGATCCTGGGTCTCCGGGATCATGACCTGAGCTGAAGGCAGTCGCTTAACCAACTGAGCCACCCAGGCGCCCCTAAATGTATCTTCTTATCCATTTTTTTTCTCCTATCTGGGATTCATAATATATCTGGATATTGGTATTCTGCTTCTACCTTCCATGCCTCCGTATCTCTTCTCTTTCCTTTTACATTTTCCATTATCTATATTTTTACTCTGCCTTCTGGAAAAGCTCCTTAATCTGATTTTACAAGTCTCTAACTTATTTTCCAGCTGCATCCACCCTCCCATTTATCCTATTTTTTTGTTTTTTCCTCCTACTATTCTATTCAGTCAAAGATTAATGCAGGGACCTTCAGTTAATTTGCTTCAGCAATTTAGTTATATGAGGAAGGCAGTCATTAGACTATTGTTAAGAAACAAAGACAAAAACTAAACTTAAAAGACTAGAGAGAGGGAAAATGCCACAGACATTCTGGAAACAGTGATTGGTATACACGTTTCGAGGTATAAGGTTAGTCAGCAGCTTGAATAAGACAAGAGAATAATTTCAGTGGCTTGTGGACTTAGAGAAAACCTTGAGAATTTTAGTCAGGAGCCTGTGTGCCAAGCTGTCTGTCATGCCGGCCACTGTCTTTGTGGCCGCACCCCTACCTTGTCAAGGCCACATCAGCACCGTCTCCCTCTTCAGAATCTCTCCTTTTTCATAACTTATATTTCCACTTTTAAGTGATTTCTTATTATTAGTCATATTGCTAATATTTTCCTTAAGTATTCATCATGCATATTTTAAATTTTGGGTTCATCTGTTCTTTTTTTTTTTTTAAGATTTTATTTATTTGACAGAGAGAAACACAGCCAGAGAGGGAACACAAGCAGGGGAGGTGAAAGAGGGAGAAGCAGGCTTCCTGCCAAGCAGGGAGCCCGATATGGGGCTCGATCCCGGGTCTCCGGGATCATGACCTGAGCCGAAGGCAGTCGCTTAACCAACTGAGCCACCAAGGTGCCCCATGGGTTCATCTGTTCTAATTATGATTCAGTTGGTATGTGTGATTCCATTTGTTATCTTCATTTTATGATCTCTTTGCTTCTCCACAGGTTGCCAAGTTATGTTGGCTTGTGAGCTCATGTGCTCACGGGAACTTCTGGTAGTGTGAAACTGGGGAAGAGGCATGTGTGACCCTCCAGGTGAATTTAAGAAGTCAGTGAGCTCCAATCACCACAAAATTAGTGCTAATCACTTCCACTTATTACCATGCCTCCAGGCAACTACTCTTTGAGAGTTTCACCTTTTATCTTTTGGGAAGAAATATCTTTGAGAGACCAACTCCCCAGTTCATAACCCATCAATCTGGGACTTGGGGTATAAGAAAACGGTGAAGAAGTCAATGTCTTATTTTCATCAAGTCTTCTTCCTTGCCAGGTGGCCTAATGCTTCTGCCTTGATGTAAGACATGGGCAGGCTTAGGATATTGCTGCTGGTGTCCTCTAAGCCTTCCATGTCTGTTTCCAGTTGCCTGCTACCCCAGTCTGAGCCCACCCCCCCAAAGAAACTCAAGTACCTCCCACACTATTTCAAAACTACCTTCAGACTCTCAAGGAATTTCTCCTTTTGTTGTAGTTGTGATTGTTCATTTCTCAGATCCATGCATTTTTCCTTTTTTTAAAGATTTTATTTATTTATTTATTTGACAGAGAGAGAGATCACAACTAGGCAGAGAGGCAGGCAGAGAGAGAGGAGGAAACAGGCTCCCTGCTCAGCAGAGAGCCTGAGGTAGGCCTCAATCCCAGGACCCTGAGATCATGACCTGACTGGAAGGTAGAGGCTTAACCCACTGAGCCACCCAGGTGCCCCATACATTTTTCTTAATTCTAGAATTTTTCTGGGGTTCATGGGGAAGAAAGGAAGCTAATGAGCTATGAAACTACTTCTATACTATTAAGACATACAGTGTATTAGTTTCCTGGGGCTACCATAGCAAGGTATCCCAGACTGGGTCGCTTAAACAATAGCAATTTATTTTTTATAACTGAAGGCTAGAAGTCCAAGTTCAAGGTGTGTGCCAAGGTTGGTTTCTTTTTTTTTTTTTAAGATTTTATTTATTTATTTGACAGAGAGAAACACAGCTAGAGAGGGAACACAAGCAGGGGGAGTGAGAGAAGGAGAAGCAGGCTTCCCGCCGAGCAGGGAGCCCTGGGTCTCCGGGGGATCATGACCTGAGCCGAAGGCCCCACTTACTGAGCCACCTAGGTGCCCCCCAAGGTTGGTTTCTTCTGAGGCCTCTCTCCTTGACTTGTAGATGACTTCTTCTCCCTGTGTTTTCACATGGTCTTTCCTCTGTAACTGTCTATGTCCACATTTCCTCTTCTTGTAAGCAACCAAATATATTGGATTAGGGCCCACCCTAATGACCTTCTTTTAACTTACTTACCCCCTTTGAAGACCCCTGTCTTCTAAAACAGCTACATTTTGAAAGACAACAGTTAGGACTTCAGTATATGAATTTTGAGGATACACAATTCAGCCCATAACATATGGCACTTGCATTCTATTTTAGAGCTATAATTTCACGTTTGGTTTAGCTTATTTCTCATGTTTTGACTTTCTCCCTCACCACATAAGGTTCTATGGTCCATTATCACAATTAAATCTCTCTGCAACATCTTAAATTCATTTCCCTAAAAAAATCTCCATGATGATAAATCTGTCTACCTTCTCAGAGCATACTTGCTCTGAGTTCAGAGATGCCTTGGAAGTCATGCAACAGGTAGATCAGTGTATGGTTAATTAAGGATCACCACATCATCTTGGTGCTAGGACTCCCCGGCAACCCTAGCATGTTTTTCACCTCATCTTGCTTTTCCTCTTCACAACTCCTGCTGTAAACCTCTGCTCTCACCTCCAACCTCCAATCTGCTTCCTGCTTCTGTTCACCTCCTGCTTCCCAAAGAGTGTAGAAACCTGAAGAAAACAATTTTAGATTTCCACTTCCAAATGTTTACCTACCTATATCTGATCTTGTCTTAATTTAAAATTTTGGTAGTTTGTTCATCATAGATTTTTTGAGTTAATTTTTTTATTTATGACACTGGAACAATGTTTATCTTAATTGCTGAGTTTTAGTTCTTCCTTGAGTGTCTTGTTTGCTTCATCGTAGTCCCAGCCCTGAAAAATCCATCCATCCATTCTTCCCTTCCTCATGTAGTGAATACCACTACATGTTCTCTGAATTTCCCTCCTCTCCTACATTCTCAGGAAGTTTGAATTTTGTATAATCCGTTCTCTGTTCTGTGTTTTCCCTCTTTTCCTTACAAGCGGACCTTTCCCTTCTGTATTTAAATGGGCTCAACTCAAAATTTTCCAGCTTAAAAAGACAAACCAAACAAAATACTTTCCTCAACCTCAGAAGTCCTACAGCTGCTGCCCTCTCCCTCTCTTTAACTCCCTTTGGAGCTAAACCTTTTGAAAGAAATGTCTCATTTTCCAGACCATCCACTCACTATACAATCTTCCAGAGTTTGGATTCCACCCTTATAGTCTAGGGCATTTACTTCTCCTTTGAGGTCACTAGTTATCTTCCTGTGGTTAAATTAAACCCAGTAGGCTCTTTTCAGAGCTCATCCCACCTGAGCTTTCAACAGCATTCAAAATTGTTGGCCATTATTTATTCATGGAAACAATTTCTTACTTTGTCTCTACGACAGCACACTTGCCTGGCTTCCTTTCTCTCCGTCCATTCCTTCTCAATCTCCCTGGTCACTTTCCTCTCTTGTATTCAGTTGTTTAAAGCAGTAATTCTGGGGTGCCCGGGTGGTTCAGTCAGTTAAGTGCCTTCAGCTTAGGTTTTGATCCCAGAATCCTGGGAATCAAGCCTCAGCAGGAAGTCTTCTCTCTCACACTCTGCTTTCCCCCATTCCTTCTCTCTGCTCTCTCTCTCTCTCTCTCTCTCTCTCTCTCTCTCTCTCTCTCAGAAATAAATAAAATCTTTAAAAAATAAAGCATGAATTCTGTCAGGGCTGGATATTAGGCCCTTTTCTTTTCTCTTATATTCCTTTCTCAGTATAGATTATCACCCTGGGTAGTTCTTAACATTCTTCTAGCTTTATTTACTACCCATCTGCCAATGATTCCCAAACGTACATTTCTACACAAGTCCTTAATTCTGAGCTCCAGATCCACATAACTAATTACCTACTCACAAACACCTCAAACTCAACATTTCAAAAAGTGAATTCATCATCTTCCAACCCAAACCTGCCACTTCACTGTCATTTCTTTTCTCAGTAAATGGTTCTACGATCCACACAGTTGTTCAGACTAGAAATATTGGATTAACTTTTGACTATTCATCTTCTTCACCTTCCTTAATCAAGATGGCTACAAAGCTCAGAAGGACCTGGTTATCTCTCTAGGTTTAGCATGAAATATCTTCTCTGTCCTTTCATACTTAACTTCTTTCAGTACCTCAGCATTCTATGCTGGCTCTCATCCCAGGGATTCTCCAGCTAATTTCTCTCATTCTTTAGGTTAGAGTTCAAATTTCACTTCCCCAGAATGTTTCCCACAAGATTCCAGATTTTGTTAGATTCTATCCTTTATGACCTCTGCTTCCTTCCTTGGCATGTTTGTTAGAATAAAGATTTGACTGTGCAAGGAAAAGACCTTAAATAGCAGTAGCTAAAATGACATAGAATTTCATTTCTCTCAGAAGTTCAAAGGGATACTTGGGTGGCTCAGTAAGTGGGGCGTCTGCCTTTGGCCCCAGGTCACGATTCTGGGGTCTTGGGATTGAGCTCAATGACAGGCACCCTGCTCATGGGGAGTCGGCTTCATGCTCTCCCACTGGCCCCTTCCGCACACACATACTCATGTTCTCTTGCTCTGTTGCTCTCAAATAAATAACTAAAATCTTAAAACAAAAAAACAAAAAAAAAGAGAGGAAGAATAAGTTCAAGCTTGGCTCTATAATGCAAAGATGTCAAGGGCCCAGGGTCCTTCTATCTTGTTATTCCATCGTTCAGAGTATGTTGACCTCCTCCCCATGTTACAGGCATTCTGTGTGCATTCCAGCCATAGGAAAAGGAGAAATTGAGAGGGAGAATGTGCATTTCATTTTAAAGTTACACCTGAAAGCCATGCATATTATTTATGTTTAGAGGCCATCTGTCGAAACTTAGTCACATAACCACACACTAGTGACAGAAAAGGCTGGCAAAAATATTGTCTTGGTTGTTGAAAAAGGGGAGATCAAATATTTGGTCAATTGATAGTCTCTGCCACAGTCCTGGTGAACACACATATCCAAGCATGCCGGGGGCCAGCCCCAGCCACAGTCGGGACTGGGAGGTGAGGAAGGCGCTTTCGAATGAGGAGACCGAACTCGAAGTGTGGTATGGGGATCTCCTGAAAACACTGTTCTCCGGGCTCTTTATTTATAGTACAGTGTTACATATAAGAACTAAGAGTTTCGATTTAGATCACAAAGTTTCCTGTAAGCTATGATTCATCAATCTTCTGTGACAGTAGTGCCCATGAAGACCCCAACTATTACACAGGATGTTCTGGTTAAAGTTTAATTTAAGGAACAACCAATTAGAGACAAATCACACTTTCTGCCTCTCCCTTAAATGCAGGGAGGTGAACAAGCGATTAGGTGGTTGTGAGATTTTTATCGTTTAAACTAAGCTACTTACAATGCAGCTACCATACTACTATGATTATTTTTCTCATTTCTATTAATTATCATGTCTTAAAAGGGTAGGGTGAAACTTGAGGCTTGACGTAAGCAAGCTAAAAGTGGGAGCAGAGAAAGGTTTGATATAATTGTAGGTATAAGGAGAAAAGTGTTTTTCAGAACTAGTCAGATGGAAAGGGAGAACAACGAAAGCAAAACTGTGTGGTGTTGATGACCACGACTTGGCCTAACTCCCTCACTTTGAGGGAGGGTCATGGCGTTCTGTGCCTTGCAGAGGGAAGCCATATGAATGACCGTGCTTCTGGTCTGCGGCATCTCCCCCTTTTTTATTTTTTGCCTTTAGCTGGAAGGTCTTGACTTTGACCTGAAGATTCATAGGCCAGGTTTTAAGATCCAGAGGATGACTGGAAAGAGAAAAATCAGAGCAATGAATATTAGTCCAGTAAAAACAAAATTAATGATTGCAGAAAACCAACTAGCATGAGTAGTATAAGTTTGGAGAGATTGGAGAAAGGAAGAGGCAATTTCTTCTGTTCCGAGTGCGGGGTCCTAAGAGTTACTAATATCTTTGATTTGCTGGTGTAGAAGTTCTAAATTTAAAGAGAGATTGGAATGATCCCAGACACCTTGTAAATGAACCTGGACTTTGTACCAAGGAATCTTGCTATACTTATATTTATGAGGGGTAACACAAATCCATTTGTAATAGGAATGACAACGAGTAGTAAATCGTGTCTTAATATTTTGAACTTGATTGCCTAAGTGAAGGACTGTCTTTTTTAAGATATCTATTCTGGTTTTTAATTTCCTATCAATTTGTTCTGGTAAGTAGAGTGTGGTGCTAACATTTTTTGTCAAATCATTAACATGATGGGCAGTATGTATTTCCTTGACTAAGGCTGTAGTGGCAACAGCAAATGATCCAAGGATGCTAATAAGTGCAGTAACACCTAATATTAACCCTGCTACAAAACATGTGTGTCAAATAGAGAGTTATTAATTTCTTGAATAACCTGTAACCCATAGTCATCATACCAAGGAACAGTTAATTTAACAGGAAGTATTACATAAGGGGGTTGATTGACAATCATGAATTTGACATTAACATTTGGTGAGATACAATTGGTTAATATGCAGGCAGAGCAGGTGATAGAATAACCATCATTCATTTTTAGAGTAATATTAAGAGTCCTTTGTGCTCAGCAGTCAGATCAGCAATTTTACTGAGTGGGGTGCTGGCGGGAGTGGTGTCCAGTTTCTGCGGACTGTTGTTGTTGATCAAGACAGCTTGATGGTCGGGAGCCATGAGGAGGGATGCGGGCTAGTTGGTGGTGGCAGCGGAGGGTCGGACATAAGGCCGAATTAGGTGATCCGGAATCCATAGGGCAGATTAAGCGTCCTGTGGAAAGACACAAGCACTCCTCGCCCCCAGGTTAATACCATCTGGTCTTTTTAGTTCATTTAGTCCCATGTTACTAATCCTAGTCTAGTTTGATGCAACTTTTAGTTAGTCCTGGCAATTTTTATTCATTTTAGTATTGATCTTATAGCCAATTTGAGAGTTCACCACGATATGATTGATGAGGAGACTTAGTTATTCTGTGACACACAACACTTCAATAGTCATCACACTGAATGATGATCTTGTACTAGAACATTAAAACTTTAGGAAGGACACATTACCTCCAGAATAGTTATACCACCATCCAAATGTAACTCAGGGCTTGTTTAACAGCACTTCCTGAGTTTCATAGCAAACCAAATAAAAGGTCTAATAAGTTAAGAAGACTTCATTTATGATTTAAATCTCGGGAAGTATGGTAAAACCTTAGAGTTTTAAAGCACAAGCCTAAATAGGATTAGGGATGTTAAAGAGGTGATAAAGACAAATCATAGTAAGTGCTTTCTCTGGGTAGGCAAGGAGAAAGCGACGATTTACATTATTTTATTCAGAGCACAATGACACTGGGAGAAAATCTTGTCTTTTTGAACAAAGAGAAAGCGGGCTTGCACTTTTATGCTTTAAAATCCATTCATTTCAATCTTGGTTCATGCCAACCACATTTAAAAATCCTTTCCAAAGTTTTCCCTCCACAAATCTTCTACAACTTTTTTTTTTTTGTATTTTGATTTTGTCCCATGCCATTTCTTTCCAAATAACCATCTCATTTAGGACAAAATTACCTTCTTTTACCCTCAACAAAAATGTGTTCCCATTCTTTATCTTTCTTACTAATTGTAATATGAATCAATTTTAAGAGGTGGAATAGAGGGACGAATATCTTCCTGAGAAGGTGTAACAGCTATACTATCTTTCTTAGGAGGTGCAATAGTTTTAACATCCTTCTCAGGAGGTTCGGTAATCTTAACATCCTTTTCAGGAGGCACTATAGCTTTATCATCCTTTCTAGGAGGCACAGTAACTTTAAGAGTTTTTGTGCAGCCTCATAAGATGGAATAGTTTTTCCAACTGCATCTATAAGCCTGGCCAAAAAATCTTGATAAGGCTCCTTATCCCCCTGTTTAATATTAACTAAGCCAGAGGTTTTAGTTTCCGGCGCAGGCAAATGTTGCTAAACCTGACTGGCGAGGGGTGAGACCTGGGTTAAGGCTGGTAGACCCAACTGCATTTGTTTATGTGCCTCTGCCCATTCATTCAATCCCATAAGCATGTCATAGGTAATTGATTTTTGTCCTGAAGGTGGGTGTGACCTTGGTTTTGATTTTGTTGTTTTGGAGTTAATTACCTTTTGGTTTTGTTTGCCTTTAGAGGCTTTAATTAAGTGAGTTCCATAATTTTCCTTTTTACTTGGAGGAGGGGAATTTAAGCCTAATTCATCATCATGATACCGAGCAGCAGCCTCCTCCAGATCCGGCGCATCCGAAGGAGAAAGCTCATCATCGGAACCATGATCCTCTTCTGACTCATTTTGGACAGTTGCAGCTACAATGGGCTGCTTGTTGTTGCCAGATTTCTCTTTAGTAACAGAGTTTCCTCTGTGGGATCATTAAGCTGAATTTCCTGGAGACATTTTTCTAAGAGCTCAGGACCAGCAAAAGGGTCGAGCAAATCCTTTAATAATGCCCAGAGCCAAAAGGCTTCTATAGGAACTTGCTCTGCTCCATGTTCAGAATAATATGAACGCATATCCTATCCTACCTTATTCCATGTCTCCAGGTCTAAGGTTCCATCTTTAGGGAACAAAGGACAGCATTTATCCACAAAGTCCAGAAATGGACCGAGCTGTCTTTTATTCCCTTTCTATGCAACATTTTTTTTTTAATAATCTCTATGAACATTGTTCTTTCTTTTGATTCTGTATTTCCCATTCTGAACTTTTCACAAGGTGCACGCAGCTTCTCACTAGTTCTGACTTACTGCCCCGTCCCTAAACCTGTCTACCCACAGGCGGGTCTACAGCACCCTGAGCCTATCCTTCCTGCTTGGCCAAGGAATTGAAGGGGAGGACTTACCTTCAGGTCCCTGTTCGAGCACCATTTGCCTGGGGCCAGCCCCAGCAACAGTGGGGACTGAGAGGTGAGGAAGGCGCTTTCGAATGAGGAGACCGAACTCGAAGTGTGGTATGGGGATCTCCTGAAAACGCTGTTCTCCGGGCTCTTTATTTATAGTACAGTGTTACATATAAGAACTAAGAGTTTCGATTTAGATCACAAAGTTTCCTGTAAGCTATGACTCATCAATCTTCTGTGACAGTAGTGCCCATGAAGACCCCAACTATTACACAGGATGTTCTGGTTAAAGTTTAATTTAAGGAACAACCAACTAGAGACAAATCACACTTTCTGCCTCCCCCTTAAATGCAGGGAGGTGAACAAGCGATTAGGTGGTTGTGAGATTTTTATCGTTTAAACTAAGTTAGTTACAATGCAGCTACCATACTACTATGATTATTTTTCTCATTATCTCAATAATCATCATGTCTTAAAAGGGTAGGGTGAAGGGGCGCCTGGGTGGCTCAGTTGGTTGGGCGACTGCCTTCGGCTCAGGTCATGATCCTGGAGACCCGGGATCGAGTCCCACATTGGGCTCCCTGCTCGGCGGGAAGCCTGCTTCTCCCTCTCTCACTCCCCCTGCTTGTGTTCCCCCTCTGGCTGTGTTTCTCTCTGTCAAATAAATAAAATCTTTAAAAAAAAAAGGGGGGGGTAGGGTGAAACTTGAGGTTTGATGTAAGCAAGCTAAAAGTAGGAGCAGAGAAAGGTTTGATATAATTGTAGGTATAAGGAGAAAAGTGTTTTTCAGAACTAGTCAGATGGAAAGGGAGAACAAAGAAAGCAAAGCTGCGTGGCATTGATGACCACGACTCAGCCTAACTCCTTCACTTTGAGGGAGGGTCATGGCGTTCTGTGCCTTGCAGAGGGAAGCCATATGAGTGACCGTGCTTCTGGTCTGCGGCACATGCACACCCTTCTTTGCACATAAAGCACACTCATCTTTTTTTCAGTGGAGACAACCCCAGCTCCTATTCAGCTTGTGCATCCGGCTTGATGCTACAGTCTCTGGGTGATGTGCCGTCCTTTCCATCAGGCTCAGATGGGGGCTCTTCTTGGTTCAACCACTTAGAAACGGGAAGATTAGTTATCTGCTCTGACCATTCCCAGTATAAACAGTAGGAGCAAGACCAGGATAACTGGAATAAGAATGCTTACTTGGAAAAATAAGAAGAACAGAAAACACAGAGAATCACTGGGCCATAAAAATGACCAGTTCTGACTGCGCAGGAACTGAAAAGACTGATTAGACTGATTAGACTGATTGATTAGACGCGTGGCAAATGCTGTTTCTGCTCTTAGGGGGACTGGATGGGGGGGTTGTCTCTCTCATCTTTATCTTCTGTGACTCCCATCTGATAATATCCACTTTCCTTATATTTGCTTGACAGAAGTATTTTGCTATGTAAAAAAATTAGTTTTAAAAAATTTTATTCAGCATCAATATATATGTATGCATATATACAGTATAATATATAAATAAATTATATTTTACCTATAAATTATTTATATGTAATATATATTATTGCATATAGTTATATAATTTATTAGACAAATAATTATTTTTTAAAGATTTTTTAAAAGTAATCTCTACTCCCAACATAGGGTTTGAACTCAGAAATCTTAGATCAAGAGTTGCTTGCTCTACCAACTGAGCCAGCCAGGTGCCCCAAATTATAATTACTTTATATATTTTATAAAATGATATAATTTTATACATAAGTATATTTTATATTTATATATGTACACATATACATAATTTGTAATTTAATTCTTTGTTCTAATTCCTTGTTCCTTGTTCTTCTTGCATAGTATCATGTAATTGCTTAAAAACATTCGTGTGACCTGGTATAAATCATGTCCTGTCTCATCTTGACTACAAAGCAAATAGGATCTTCTGCTCTACCCACAGAATGGGGATGTGTAGCCTTGCTGACAAGCACTGACCTGTGTGACAACTCAGTGATGGGGGGGTATGTAAAAATTTTGCCACTATGTTAAACAGATCACCCAAGAAAGTTTATTTTGCACATTTTATATGTCTTTGTTTATTCATTTGTTTATTTATTTGACAGAGAGAGAGAGAATGGAGGGGCAGAGGGAGAGGGAGAGGGAATCTCCAGCAGAGTCTGTACTGAGTGCAGAGCCCAAAGTGGGGCTTGATCTCAAGACCCTGAGAGACTACAACCTGACCTGAAATCAAGATTTGGACACTCAACTGACTGAGCCACCCAGGTACCCCTCTATGTCTTTGTTTAAATAAGCATGCCTAAGCATACATATTAAAGATTCCTGATTTATTTTGAAATTGAGCAGAAGGAAATCAGTTTGGGTGTTTTGTATACAAAATAAGATAGATTTTCTATTACCAAGTACTTAAAATAGTTATTTATCATTTGAATTATAAATAATTCATTTGAGAGTTATCATAATTCAACTGAGTCAGATTGAGAAATAAGAAAAATATAGAAAACATTAGAAACTTTATATTCTAAAAACATATAATTTATATTTGTACTTTTATTAACTTCCTAATATCCTTATGTTGTATCAGAAACTCATCATACTTTTTTGAAAATTATAGCTTTCTCTGATTATAAAAGTCATGTATGTTCTGTTGGGGAAATTGAGAAAATAGAGTCATTCATCCCATTGAGATGTTAACAGCAATAGCACCAAACATCCTCCTACTTTTTTGATGGCCCACAAACTATCCAAGAAGTTAGTTTCCTGAACTGCCACCAGAGGGCGATCAATCCAAAACTTACTCTCATATATACAGGCTTCTATGCTGTGGAGATACTAAGGGGTTTTCAGTTTTAGTTTGGGAAGACATTTTTAAAAAGAGGAATTGAAATGTGTTTGGTAGAAAATGTATCTGAATAAGTGTTTACTTTTTTAAAAGTTTCATTACTACCTTTTCTGGAATCTAATTACACATTCCTTAATATAGCAAACATTTGAGTGCTTACTCTGGTGATAAGTGCAGTTGATTAAATGGGGTCCTAACAGTTTACAATTTATACTTTCTCTGGGGAAAGAGGCATATGTAAACTAATGGATTAGGATCCAATTTTTTTTTTTTGTACCACAGAAAATAGTTGAATGCGGTGAAGGACAGGATTAATCTGCTAAAGGCAAATAAGTGAGAAGAATGTTTCACAGAACTGAACCTTAGAAAATGAGTAGGCACGCTGAATTTCCAGGCTAAAGTGGTGGATTAAACATGTGAGTTTAATTTCCTTCCGTCCTGAGCAAGCATTAAAAATAGGAAGTGTTTTGTTTTAAGACCTAAACCCACAAGGATTAAGCAAGTAGGAGAGGAAACAACAGCACCAAATTTTGGAATCTGAAGAACTGACGGATCACCAGTAAGTGACTTAACAGACCTGAGAAAACAAAATCCCAAGCTGTCAATGGGAAACCTGAGAAACCAACTATAGTTACACAGCAAAATCTGCAAAGGGCACAATTCCTAAGCCCTTTAAGTTAGGACAGCAAGTCTAGGACTGGAGGTAAAATGGAGAGAAGACCTACTATCAGGAAGACCAAGGTGAAGTTCTTTGAAAAGAAATTAGAGCCCTAGACCCTCTTTCACTGTGGCAGAAGTCTGGATGTTTATTTTCATTGATAGGGATTAAAAGATCTCTTCCCCAACTTGGTTCTCAGAAGGTGGCAGGTAGACCTTTACCCTGTAGGTGAGAGATTAGTAGACTCTTTCCTGGAAGAATCTCCTCATCCAAAAAGAAAATATTTAAAGATACTGACATCAAGATTTTCCCAGTAGTCTCCCCACCAATATCTCGCTATAGTAAGACTCACCAGCTCACTCTTACTTTTGACTAGACCACCAATGATTACCAGACATCTGATGAGAGTATGTTACATAAGAGATCAAAATAAATTAGCTCAAGTAGAAGCAGCATCTTGGAGGAAACAAATTATTCAAGACTTAAAAGCTAATAGTTGTAATCAAATCCTCAGAGAGATAAGAAGGGATATTGCTTCCATTGAAAAAGAATCAAGCTATGGAAATGGGCAATTTAGGAAAAAAAAATAAAAAGAACTCTTGGAAATTAAATAGTAGATAGATACCAGAAGATAAATACTTGTACTGTCCAGTGTGGTAACTACTAGCCACTAGATTAAAATTCAGATTACTTCAATAAAATGAAAAATTCAATCCCTCATTTGCAATAGTTGCATTTCAGAGGCTCAAGAGCCATATTGGTAAATATTGCTAAATATTGGACATCTCTGATATAGAACATTTCCCATCAGGACAGAAAGTTCTGGTGATGATAGCATTTGAGAAGGTAAGCTTGAGGACTTCTCTCAAAAAGTGGAAGAAGATGACAGAGAAAAGATGAAAAATCACAGGATCATCCAGGAGATCAAAAAATTGAATAACAGAAGTACCAGAAGGAAAAAAGAAACTCAAGGGAAGAAAATAAAGAAAAATTTCAAGAAAACTTTTTGAGAATCAATGATATATGTTGCCAGGTTAAAAGAGCCTAATAAGTGTTTAGCTCAATAGATACACTCTGAGGCATATTCTTATGAAATATTAGAATACTAGGGATAAAAAGAAGATATTACACATCTCCAGACAGGAAAAATTAGTAACATACTTAGTATTAGGAAACAGACCAACAGTGGAAGCAAGAAAACACTAATATCTTTCAACATCTGAAAGAAAATTATTTGTAATTTAGAATTCTATATCTAATCTAAACTAGTTATAGAGCATGAGAGTAGGACATAGCTGTATTCAGACACATAAGGTCTCAAATCTTATCTTCTGCGCATCCTTTCTCTACTGAGGCTATGCTCTGCAAAATGTGAGAATAAACTAAGAAAGAAGACAGAGGATTCAGAAAACCAGAGGTGTAACACAGGACTAGGCAAAGGGACCCCCCCAGAATGATAGAGAAAGAAGATCCAAGGATGGCAATATGAATTAAGGTGAAGAAGATTGAAGGTAATTGGCACGTACGCACCAGACTTGTAGTCAGATGAAGTGGAAGGAAATTACCCTATACAGAGAAATTCTTAGTATTCTAATGTATTAGCTTCTTCTTCTTCTTTTTTTTTAAAGATTTTATGTATTCATTTGACAGAGAGAAACACAGTGAGAGAGGGAACACAAGCAAGGGGAGTAAGAAAGGGAGAAGCAGGCAGGGAGCCCGATGCAGGGCTCGACCCCGGGACTCCAGGACCATGACCTGAGCCAAAGGCAGACGCCCAGTGGCTGAGCCACCAGGCACCCCTATATATTCTTAATAGTACAACAGGCAAGACCAATGGCACATCTTGGCAAAATTTTTAAATTAAAATAATAAAAGATTATAGAAGCATCCAGGTAGAAAAATAATAGAGCTCTAAAAACAGAACAAAAATTAGACCATCCTCAGATTTCTCTGAAATATTAAATTCCAGAAGTCAGTCGACAGTATCTATAGCATTTTGAGGGGAAAAGTTTATGCCTCAAGAATTTTTCACTCAATCAAATTTCCTGTGATGTGTGATGTAAAGAGAAATTTTCAGGCATGCAAGGGCCCATAAAAAATACTTTTATAAGTATTACAAGCAATTGAAAAATAATTAGATTTAAAATGAGCGCTTTGTGATATAATTTTGTTTTGAAGGCCTTTCCTTATTCATCATCAAAATTACTAAACTCAGTACCACGAAAACCATGTAACAAGAGCTCTTAAATTTTAGTATGCATAAGATCACCCAAGGAGTTTGGGAATAATACAGATTTCTGGTCCTTATTTCAATGTTTTTACTGCATTAATCTGGGCAGCCTCAGAATCTCCATTTTTATCTAACACTTCAAAGATCCTGAGTAGGTATTAACACTGATCATATGTTGTAGTGGAAATAAGATAAGCTACCCAGTTTCAGACTTGGTTATAAAACAACTCATATTAAAATAACGAATAGAAATTTGGTTATATTTTAACTATATAACCAGAAGAGTACTGTGGTTCTAGAACACTGTTAAGAGATTAGATAGACCCTAAAATTAATTAATTTTAAATAATTCCAAATGTGCAGAAAAGTCGCAAAAAACAGTTTAAAGAATTCCCATTTCCACTTCACCTGGATTTTCCAGTTTCACCGCCTTTTCTCTCACTTTCTTCACCCCCCCTTTATTTTTTTAGAGACTTTATTTATGAGTGAGTGAGTGAGTGAGAGTGAGCACACAAATGCACAGCAGGGAGAGGGGGGAAAGGAGAAGGAGAGCGAGACTCCCCGCTGAGTAGGGAGTCCAACTTGCAGCTCAATCCAGGACCCTGGATCATGACCAGAGCCAAAGGCAGACGTTTAAGCGACGGAGCAACCCAAGAGCCCCCCTTTGATCTTCAGTCTGTGCTTGAGCCAGTGCGTGCAAGCTTCAGATGAGCTGTTTCCACGCTTCTAGGTGGCAGCATAAATGTGCACCCCAACAAGGACACGCTCAGATCTTGTCTTAAAATAGTGATTTCTTTTCTTCTGGATATATACCAAGGAGTGGGATTGCTTGGTTATATGGTAATCCTATTTTTAATTTCCTCAGGAACACCCATACCCTGTTACTATTTTCCATGACTGTTCCAAACCAATGTATTTGTTTGTTTACATCAGTGTGAACTCATGGCTTCCTATTTTATTCAATTCAATCAATTTAATCCATGTCTACCAATTTTTTAATGTCCAAACTGACCCACATTTGCCCAAAGGATTCCCTTCAAGCCAGTTCTATGTCCTTTTTGGGATGTTTCCATTGTTTTTTGCCAACTTTCTGTGCAAAAAATGTTTCACATGCTCCGTGTATTCACCTGCCCTGGCCCTGGAATGAGCCATTTCTCTAAGGAGTCCTGCTTCATTTTAATGAAGAATAATATTTGGAGACCATGTACTCATTTCTACTGGGATTCCATTGTATGAGCCTAGTCATGAACAGAACTAGAAGATATACTCATAAGCTATAGAACTATTTCTCTATTTACCTATCTTTATCTGCTGAGACTCTTGAGTTCACATCAATATCCCTGGTTTCAAATCAGCACCTCAGATATATGTTATCTTACTCCCAGAGTAAAAACCCACTTCCCATTATTCTCAGTGTAGTTGTTTGCTTATTCCCGTATCCCTACCGTGATGTCTCAATTTCCATGAGCCCTACTGTCTCCTCACTCAGCTATCTTATTTAGGTTTATATCTATGCAGGATCTATCACTTGTATTTATGGAGAAGAAACAAACTTCTCAAAATAATCCATGGAACACTTAACTTTTAAAAACTTAGCTCTCTATTCAGTCTCCTGGAAATGTGATTTTCAGTCACAAAATAAGTGATGACCACACTATTATAAAAACATTGAATTAATTTTTTGTTCTATAGATTATATTGATTGAAGAAACTGGGATTTGCTTACTATGGTAAATGAACTCACCCGGTACATGTTAGCTGACTGATTATATTCTTATGTGGGTTCTTCTATTAGAAAATTCCAGGCTCTCTGGGGCTTTGCTTCCTATTTCAGCCTAGTCAATGTAAAATGTATCTTTAGCAGATCTCAATCCAAACAACAGGAAAACTGGTTCCTTTGATGTACTTATGAAATACTTTCCTTAATGATGAAATAATACTGTTGCTATTTTTATACATATTGCCAATCAAACCCCTTAAAACAGCTCCATGAGTTAGGACAGGTCTGTGGTCCCACTTGATGAAGTAGGAAAATAAGTGCCAAGAGATTCAGAGAGCCTTTATCTCAGGCTTTCATAGCTGGGAGTTGACTGATCCAATTAGAACTATATCTCCTACTCCAAATCCAGTAAACTTTTCATTATTCTTTGGAAAAGAAAATATAAAAAAGAAACCACAGTTGTATAACAAAAAAAAATCATGTCTTTCCCAATCTATGAAAATATTTCCATTTTGAAAAGCAGTAAACTTTTTTCTCTAGGAAAGTCAACCATAAGGGAATCATTCCAAGAGTATAGACAGCACCATCCAATTTCCTTCCTACATTTCCCGAAGTGAAAATCACTGTATTGTCAAAGGAGTTAGATGCCAATCTTTCCATCATCTTCATTGCATGCATGGCATACCATAGCCCTCTACACTTGCTAATCCCATTCTGACCGCAGCTTCTGCCACACACACCTTTGCTTAGTGTAGCTGAATTTCAAAAACATCACTGACTAGAAGGAAGAGGTCACAAGTCCATTGTTCTGCTTAAGTTAAACTGTGATTAATTCATTCCAGATAGAGGAAAATTTCTTCTACTCTGAAAGAAAACTGGAAAAAATACTCTACAACCTCAGATTGATTATCCAAGACTGTTTGTTAGAGAAGGACAATATGATTAATTCTTTTGTTCTGGTTCTACTTACTTATTTTAAACTACCCACATGTCTTGTTTTCCATCCAGGATCGTAATAATAGCTAATGTTTATTAAACATGTACACACAAAAAATGTAAAAATGGATTTCTTATTTTCCCCATTTTGGCTAAGGCATGAAGACCATAGATATTAAATATCAAAGTGAGTTGTAAGGCAGACCACCCCAGAGGGCTTTCAAAACAGGATTCTTTTGAAAATTAGTTATTCAACTCCTGACTATTTCAGCCAAGTCAAATATATAAAAGAGTTGAAATTGAGAGAGCAAATTTTGAACAAAATATATTTGGAGAGAGGTACTTCCTGGATCCTTTCCCATATGTACCAAAGGACTATGGTCAGGATGCTTCCTTCTTCATCTCAAGTCAAGAAGGGTTTCCCCTGGGAGATCTAGAGCTTCCTCTGTGTTCCATGCAATGGATGGTTGTCTGATTAGTATCCGGAGCACCTAGAGGGTACGAGAGAAGGGTGGATTAGAAGCATGATTAACAGAATAGAGTTGCTGCTGTATTAAAATCTCCTTGCACTCCTCGAATGTCAGGACAAAGGGTCCACCTATGGAGCAGAAGAGGGGGAAGGCTGGCTTAGAGTCTTCCTGAATTCTGGCTAAGGGAGTACCTGGAGGAATGATTGGTCTCCAGCCGAGATTCTGTGTGGAGTGAGCAACTGAAAATGCACACACACACACACACACACACACACACACACACAGCCAAGGAAGGAGCAACAACAACATTCATTTCCCTCAACACGGAAAGTGCGCTCGGATTGTCACGGCGGGGCACTCTGAAACGCCAGGGGAAAAAAGACTCACCTTTAACGTCTTCCAAGCCCAGAAAGTGGAAAATCATCTTCTAAAAATGCCAGTTAAATAAGAACTTTTCTGCCCACCCCCTTACCTTTCCTCCCAGTTCAGCTGGAAAGAAACTGTGGTTATGAAATTGGGAGCGCAGGATTGGAGGGGTAAGGTGAAGAAGTAGAGGAGACCTGTGCCCAGTATCTGGCTTCTCGGCAGAGGACCCCGACTAGGGGGACCTTGGAGAAAACCGGAACATAACATGTTCCATGTCATTCTATAGAACCTGACGTCCTAAGCGTCAAAACAGGATTGTGTTTTGCAACTTAACGGGGTTGTATGACATTTTATTATCCAAGGATAGTCAGAAACATTCGAGAACTGCTGGATTTTTCCATGAAGAAAAACCTCCCACTGAATAAACTTTAAGTAGACGATGAGAAACAAAAAATAAAGGTTCATGTATGAATTATTACATTGAGTTCTCACAGCAACACAGATAAATCTGTTGTTCTCATTTTACAGATGTGGAAATAAGACAGAGAAGTGAAGTCACTTGGCTAAGGCCACACAGCAATAAAGGGTAGAGCTGGGATTAGACTAAAAAGCTTAACCTCTCTTTTTTTAAGGTTTATTTACTTACTTGAGAGAGAGAGAGAGAGAGAGAGAGAGAGAATGTGCCAGAGGGGCAAATGGAGATGGAGAGAGAATCTCAAGCAGACTCTGAGCTAAGCACAGAGCCTGACGCAGAGCTTAGTCTCACCGCCCCGAAATCATGACTCTGAGACCATGATCTGAGCCGAAACCAGAAGTCAGATGTCTAACCGCTGTGGCACCCAGGTTTCCTTCTGGGGGCACTTCGAGAAGCAGGGTGGTGGTGAGACCATCTATAGGTGGTCGGTGGCAGCTGAGGGAGCAACGTCAAGTTCCCAGAAGCCGTTGCAGTAATGTCTGGGGTGGTGCACCATTGTCTCATGCCTGCCTCAGTAGTGGGCGATGGGCGACAGTCGCAGTGGTGTCATTCTACTGGCTTTCCCAAATTGCCTTCTGGTAATGTGCTTCCTTCCTAAATTAGTGAGGTGCCATTCTGTTGTTTGCAAGCAAGACCCTTGCTGATGCAAGTGAGGGGAGATGAGAGGCACTCTGATCTAGCTCTCGGGAGGGAAGACGCTCCTCTTTTTGACGTCACATCAGGCTGCTCAGGACGCTGTAACTTGGACTGGGCTTAGAGGAAAGGGGGTCCAAGAGGCTGCTCATCCCACTGTCAGGAGAAGCCCCTGGAACGTGTCTCTAGCCCAGGCCAGATGAGTCCTTCACATCATTTAGCCAGTTCACAGCTTGGGAGACTTCGAGTAAAAGCCTATCCCCATCACCTTCCCTCTCACTCCCTCCTTCTCCCTTTCCTCTCTGCTGCCCACCAACCCCTCTATCTGTCAATCATCCATCTAGATATATCCTTCTCTCTCTCTCACTCTCCATCTCTCTCTTTCTCCTCTCTCTTCCTGGTGGTAGGAAAGGACAGAAGGCATTAGGAGCCTGACTCTCCCACCCTGTTCTTTCGATCTCAATACCACAGATCTTATCCCCTTACATCAACCCAGTAAGCTATGCATTATACATGAAGGTCCTAGTCTACTCTGTGGAGCCCTTAGGGCCAGAAAAGTGCTGGCTATGCACATCTGGGATTGGCATTTACAAAGCAAAAATGGACAGAAATGAGAGGTTCAAGGCTGAGATTGCCAAAGAAGACTGGGAACAGATTCATTTATGGACACTGGAAGTCTATTAAATCCCCCTCCATCTATGTTCAAAGGAAAGTATTTGAAGATTTCTTTTAAAGATTTTATTTATTTGACAGAGAGAAGCAGCCAGAGAGGGAACACAAGCAGGGGGAGTGAGAGAGAGAGAAGCAGGCTTCCCGCAGAGCAGGGAGCCCGATGTGGGACTCGATACCGGGTCTCCAGGATCATGACCTGAGCCGAAGGCAGTCGCTCAACCAACTGAGCCACCCAGACGCCCCTGAAGATTTTTTTTTTTTTTTTTTGCTTATGTCTTGAAATTTCCACTTCTTCATGGAGGCAAATAAGTTACATATGAATCTTCAATCTAATATATTTTATTCCATTAAATAATAAGATGATGATGATGAAATAGTATTTATTGAGCACTCTCTATCAACATGGTGTTGTATTATTTACACATATTCTCATTTAAGCCTCACACCTGCATCAGGCAGTGCTATAGGCTTCTTTCTAAGACATTGAGTCTTGGAAAAATTAACCAATCCAAGGTCATACCAGTAGATAATATTTCAGGATGCATTCTACATGGCCCACACCTCCTTTGTAGAGGCATTCATATGTATTTAATTACTTGGTAAAAACTCCAGACTGGCAAAAGGATCAAATGTTCACTCTTTTGTTTCCAGTTGCCAGATTTGTTTCCTCTACCCTGACTGCACATTAGAATTACCTGATGATTTTGTAAAATTGATGCTATGGTCCTACCTCCAGCCATTGAAGTCAGAATGCTATGGGTAGATATTCACTGTAGAACAAGTTAAACTAAGTGCATGGATTCAGATGGAAAAAAGAAAGGAGACCACCATTGCATTGAAAATGCGATGGTAAATTTGAATTCATGGTTAGAAGAATATGAACTGGAGAGAAGGTGTGGGGTGACTCAGCTGGCTAAGCCTCTGCCTTCTGCTAGGGTCATGATTCCAGGGTCCTGGGATTGAGCCCCGCATCAGGCTCCCTGCTCAGCAAGGAGTCTGCTTTTCTCACTCTCCCTCTGTGTGTGTGCACTTTCTCTCTCTCAAATAAATAAAATCTTAAGAAGAATGTGAACTAGACAGAGAAGGGGATAGGACTATACACTCAGCTTTTAGCTTCAATGAGCGGGAGGTTAAGTGGATGGAGTAAGCAGATAAAGAAACAAACGTAGAGTCACTGGTTTTCAATTTTTTCAAATTTAGATTTTATTAAGTAATCTCTACACCCAACATGGGACTGAAACTTACAACCCCAAGATCAAGAGTCACATGCTCCACTGACTGGGCCCACCCAGGTGCCCCGGTTTTTTATTTTATAACAAAATGTGTTATAACTACCATAAGCCATGAACTCAGAAGGAGAAAACTGTTGAAACGATAGTTAATTCTGAGAAAAAATCTCACTGGGGATAAAAGTATATGAAATAAGGACATAAAACCAGTAATATTTGCTAACATTTACTGAAAAAGAGACTTGCAATGATGAACACCCAAATCTTTTCCCAGGGGATCCCAATGTGCAGCCTGAATTGAGAAAGACTGCCTTGTCTCTTTCCTCTCAATCTAGTCTTCTTATCCTGCACATCTCCACTTGCTGTTTGTTATATGGCATATACGACCTGCCTGTGATTTATGTTATTTCCAGATAAGCAAAAGGCCCTTAACCCTGTAGAAGGGATGCTGTGCTCAAGGCTGCTTGACATGTTTTCTACAGAAGGCAGCTGTTTGGAGATGGGGAAGCTGAGAATAGTGCATCTCATTCCCCCCATTTCATTCAGCTCATCACTGGTCACATATTTGCTACAGAATTATTCCCCATGACTGAGCTTCAAAGACATCACCTGGCCTTGAGGCCAGCTGCATTTATCAAATGCTTAGAAAAGCTTTTGGAGAGACATAGGGTTTTTTTTGTTGTTTATGAATAAACTAGTCATTTCAGTCCCCATCAGAAGTGGCAGGCATTCGGGAGAGACTCCTTTCGTTGTGATTTATTTATCGCATGTGATTTTAAGACAGTCTGGTTTTCAGCAAATTTGCCTTCCATTCTTTGACTCCCACCTCAAGTCAACAAATAAAATACATCATGTTCCTGTTGGAGTCAGAGGTCTGTCTTTTAGAACAGTGGTTTAAAAGGTAGAATGTTTTGAAGTTACCCCAGGGGATGTTTGGAAACCCATGTGGGAGAGAGGACTACTTACCACAATATTTGGGTAGCACTGCTGGTATGGGACGATTCTGTCAACTTTTGAATATCCCATCAGATATTTGTGTAAGAAAATACAACAACCCATCACCCTGTATTTATGATTATCTGAGCCCAGAACCCAACTCCTTTTTACATATAAACACTACATATCTTTTGAGTGGTTTTAATATACACTGAATTCCATGAAAGCAACTACCATGTAAAAAGAGGGAAGATCATACTCATTTTCTTTGCTTTACTAAGAGTTGCTTGCCACTTCAGAAAATCCCATCACCGATTTGGGATCTTTTCCTTGATAATATGAAATACCTATATTAACCTTCATTTGTAGCTATCACTTTCATGTGGTCCTTCATGTCTACTTTGTCTTCTCCTTTTGTTCCTTTGTATTATATTATTATTAGTTTCCTTTTATTCCTCCTTCATATTTTAGAGTATTGTGATAATTTTTAAAAAATTATGTGATAGGTAAACGAATGCATTTTAGAATACTTGAGGTGTTACAAAATAATTGTTATAAAAAGTGTATATGGGGTCTAAGAGGGTAGAGAATTCTTCCTTTTGAAAGCAATGAAGCCATGCTTTTTAGGGGCTGGATCCAGAGGAATCTTGAACCTCAACTCTGTATTTAATATAAGAACTTAAGATAAACTTCAAGGTATAAAGTGTGCAAGTTGTTTTCCAAACAATATCTGCTGGGAAGTACCAAGTTTCAGAAAGTTTCAAAATAAATATAATTACATCATATTCTGCATGTTAAATATAACAATATATGCAATATATAGTATGTATTGGACATGCATGATGTGTATGTATCTTTATTCATAAAATATCAAGAATAATGCATGCAATTGTATGAATATGAGCTAACGTATAACGTTTTCTCATCGTGTACCAGTTTGAAATAAGCATTAACTCTGAATTCCAGTTGTTCTAATCCAAAAAGAAGGGTGTATTTTTTTAAATTTTTCAGCCGAATTAATACAGTACAGGACTTCGTCATGAAAACATCTTTGTCATACTGGCTTTTCTTCAGTGCCAGGCCCTAAAAGAGAGAACCACACCCAGGCCTGACTGCAGCGCCCGGCTTTCTCGGGAGGTTTCCTTTCCCAAACCTGGTGGAAGCCTGATCTTGTTTTGTTGCAGTTGCTATAGGAGCAGCCCCCCGTTGCAGGGGTGACTCCATCAGTAAAACAAATACATGCAAAAAGCTGAGAAGCAGATTTCAGCCTTCAAGACTTCAAACACGGAGGAATGAAAACAATCTGTGCAATTTAAATAGAATAAATCCCAATGCCCCCAAGGGAAGTGGGTGTTTATTTTTAGGCTCTAAGCACTACCAGCCGGGCTTTACTGATGACAGACTGAACTTCCAGAGTGGTGTGTAAGTGCGTCTGTTGTGCTGTGGGTTTATGGCCCCCCGAGCTGGGCCAGAGGAGGGCGGAAAACAAACTAGCACCTTGGAGGGCTTCCTTCCCAGCGGTCCCGCCCGCTATGCTCTCCGAGTAGCCCGGCCACCTGCTCTAGAATCTTGTCAATTACGACAGCTCTTCGCAGAGAGGGGCTGATTGCAGAGTGGCTAGCTCGGCGTCCTAGCCATCGTTTGTGCTGGGACGTAGCTCCTGGTTCAGAGGCGACTCGCAGGGCTGGGTGGGCAGGTTCACCCATCGTTGTGGGTTGCGACCATGTGGCCACAGAGGTCACCAACTGGGTAGAAGCTACCTTGGTGCCCCGCACCCTGGTGAGACCCAGAGGGATTCTGGCGATTAGGGCGCACAAGGCTAGCACTTGCCAAGCCATGCAGGCAGAGGAGGGCGCACTAGGCGCGCGCAGGCACAGCGCTCATCCCAAGAGGGCTGTGCGGACTAGATTGGGAAGAAAAGCATTCCCGTGCAAAACGTTGCTCCAAGCATCATAGCCCTGACTTGCTTTCGAAATGCTACTTTTTAATCGTGTTATTACTGGTCTTTTATTGTTACACATTGAAAGACAGGATTAAGTTATTAAAATTAAGTTCTTAAAAATTGTAGCTATGGTTTTTTGGGGGGGGGAAATGAGCAGAAAGTACAAAGAATTCCCATGGGCTCCCTCTTCCCTCCCAGTAGTTTCCAGACTATTGACATCTTGCATTAGGGTAGTACATTTGTTACCATTGACAGTCAATATAGATACATTATTATTAACTGGAGTTCATAGTTTACATTGTACTGTTCTATGGGTTTTGACAACTGCATATCATATATCAGTCATTATAGTATCATGCAGAATAGTTTTAGTGCCCTAAAAATCCCTTGTGCTCCACCTCTTCATCCCTCCCTTTTTCTCCTCTCCCCCAACCCCTGGCAACCATTGGTCTTTTTCCTATGGCCCTAGTTTTGCCTTTTCTGCATTGCCATATAATTGGAATTACACAGTATGTAGCTTTTTCAGATTGGCTTCTTTCATTTAGCAATATGCAAAGTCTCCTCCATGTCTTTTCACGGCTTGATAGATTTTTTTAAAATCACTGAATAATATTGGGGGTGCCTGGGTGACTCAGTTGGTTAAGCATCGCTTTTGGTTCAGGTCATGATCCCAAGGTCCTGAGATAGAGCCCTAGGTTGGACTCCCTACTCTGGGAGGAGTCTGCTTCTCTTTCTCCTTCTCCTTCTGTCCCTCCTCCCCTGCCCCACTCATGTGTGCTCTCTCTCTTTCTCTTTCTCTGTCTCTCAAATAAATAAAATCTTTAAAAAAAAAAAAAGATTTGGGGCACATGAGTGACTCAGTTGGTTAAGCATATGCCTTCAGCTCAGGTCCTGGAATTCTACTGAACCCCACGTCAGGCTCCTTGCTGAGCAGGGTATTTGTTTCTCCCTCTCTCCCTCCCCCTCCACCCTGCTCACACACACTCTCTCTCCCAAATAAATAAATAAAGATTTATCACTGAATAATATTCTCTTGTATGGATGTTCTGCAGTTTGTTTATCCATTGATCTTGGTTGCTTCCAATTTTTGATGGTTACTGGTTTTTTTTAATGTAACTGTAATTAAGAGATTACAAATTAAAAGTCATCTTGATACAAGTCTTTATTAACTGAACACGCTTATTAATGACTCTCGGCATCCAATCACACTTGGGCACTCTGAGGTCGCTCACACATTGGTCTAATGCCTCTTCAAGACGTTCTCCTTGTGCAGATCAGGTACACAGGGATGTATTTTAAGTTTAATCATTATAAAAACGATATCCACTTCAGATGAACTTTTTCCAAATATGAAATATAGAAAGTGAGGAGTAAAACTCCATGTTCACACCAGGCCCCAGTCCCATTCCCACTGCTCGGAGGCAACCGCTACTAACTTTTATATGTATCCAACTACCCATTTGCTCTTCATATACATACATGTGTGTATATTATCTTTTCTTGGGGGGGTAACAAAGTATGTCTTTTGGAATATGTGTGTTGAAATAATTTATAGAGAAGGTGTCCTGTTTTTGTTTTAACAAAGTGCAGTTGAAAATGAGGTCAAATGAAACACTTATTTTAAATCTACTTTTTGGCATCTTCAACAAGAGAGAGACTTTCGGTTCCTTTTCTCCAAAATGTTACGCAGTTCCCTGGTCCCTAGAGCACACCAAATGTGCAAGACATTGTATCCTTCCTGAGCAGCACAAGACTTTGGAAAGTGACTTCATCTGTCTAACCTCCAACTGAAAATTCTTAGATCAGCCATTATTTGTATTCTCTTATTCTCACTAGACTCTTAGTGATGGCACAGTTACCCAAGGAAATGACTGGTCTCTTCCTGGGTAACCAAAGTTCCACTCAGCATTTCCCATACAGTTCTAGCAGAACAAAGTCCTGAGGTGAGAGAGGGCTGCCCTTTAATTTTCCCAAGTATTCATACATAAAGGTATTTTTTAAATATTTTTTTTATTATTTTATTTATTTGACAGAGAGAAACACAGCCAGAGAGGGAACACAAGCAGGGGAGTGAGAGAGGGAGGGCAGGCCTCCTGCCAAGCAGGGAGCCCGATGTGGGGCTCGATGCTGGGTCTCCGGGATCATGACCTGAGCCGAAGGCAGACGCCCAACCAACTGAGCCACCCAGGCGCCCCATAAAGGTGTTTTTTAAAAAGCATTGGTCTTCCGTCAGACATCTGCCAAGCTCTTCCCTCAGTGTTCTGCCAAGTACATCTGAACTTCTTTAGAAAACGAGAATAGGAAATAATACAAGTTCCGAAAACTCTGTTGGGGGAAATTATAACCATAGTAGAGGTTCAAAAGCTAGTCAAATATTCATCATTTCCATATAAAAGCCCCGGTTGCAAAAAGCACTCCCTCTTGCCCTTGTCTTTGCTGTGATCACTTAGAGTTGGATACTCTTTTTATAGAATAAAATATTAGTGACTTTAGATTGGATCTTTGAACTTCTAGAAGGACTTTTTTTTTTTTTTTTCTTTTAGAAGTGTCTTGAGGGTGGCTCAGTTGGTTAAGTGTCTGCCTTAGCTCGGGTCATGTACCTGGGGTCCTGGGATGGAGCATCATGTTCTGCTCCCTGCTCAGTAGTGGGTCCAAGTTTCCCTCTCCTGCTTCCTTCCCGCCCCCCAGGCATGCTTTCTCTCTCTCTAATAAGTAAAAATCTTAAAAAAAAAAGTGTCTTGATTATTCAGATTTGAATATCACCGTATTATTAGACTACGATGGGAAAGGAACCTCATCTCAGTGTGTGCTGTAAGTGAATGAATGAGGACACTCGCTAGCACTTTGACTGTTTCCACTGACAGACTCTTTTCACAGATAGGGCTTTGCCCTTTTTAAGTTGGTATATGAGAAAACCATAGGTCAGTAGAGATTGCCGTAACTAAAATTTCACTCAGTTCTTATTAGTCTATTTCAGTAGGCTCTTCAGTATCAACCAAATAGAAAAGTAGAAATGAGGGGCGCCTGGGTGGCTCAGTTGGTTAAGCAACTGCTTTCGGCTCAGGTCATGATCCTGGAGACCTGGGATCGAGTCCCACATCGGGCTTCCTGCTCAGCAGGAGGCCTGCTTCTCCCTCTCTCAGTTCTTCTGCTTGTGTTCCCTCTCTCACTGTGTTTCTCTCTGTCAAATAAATAAATAAAATCTTTAAAAAAAGAAAAAAGAAAAGTAGAAATGAGTGGAAAGAAGCCAAACAATGGGCATCAAGAAATACAAATTATTCAGGGATTTAATAAGAAGAGGCAAAAAAAAGGGGGTTCATCTGATGCATATGGAATATTAATATTTCATTTATCTAAATTGTGCAGATAAATGTGTGCAGATAGGAGTAATAAGGAGTAACCAATTTTGGCTGTTCTATGGCACTGTTACTAGCAAATGGTCACATTTGTTCTATTTCTGACCAGCAAATGTATAACTTAAGGAAACTAGAGTGGGAGAAAGTACTGAGCTCAGATTCCGTCTACAAGCATGACCTGAAGATTTGCTGTTACTTCTTACTTTGAAGTATCTTCAGGTCAAGAACTCTAGCACTCCTGCATTCACACAAGGTCATAGAAACAAAATCGGACTTCTCCCTGTAGTTAAACAGGCCAGTGGGTTGCTACAACCAAATGCACATTAGTTTATTTTTTCCCATCAGAAGGACACAGACTAGTAGGTAGAGAAAATTGTAAAAAGGAGTTTTGCTTTGAGGTTTTTCTTTCACTATTTGTATTTATCAAGTACACTTTGTTGCAAACCTTGTTATGACAATAAGCTGTTATTCATAAAAAGTCATTTGTATCTTCTATGTAGCTCTTTATTTATTTCAATATTTAACATTCTACTGGGCATCAGAGATGTGACGCATACCATCCTAATTGAATTCAGATATCATTTCTGATAAGCCTATTTCAACCACCTAATTGTTTTATTGAGCAATTTTAAAGACCCATTTGTTCACTTTAAGATTCTATACACTAATCTGATAATTTTCCTTTCAGTTTGGCTAATAATGCAGGAAGGGGTTAGATATTTACAGAAAATACTGCAAGTAATTGGAAACAATTGGTGCTTTCACATTTGCACACTTTCCATTTGCACAGAGGGTAATAAAACCCTAAGTAATTACAGTCGAAGAGCCCTCCAGCTGTGCCATTCTGAGCACATAAATCACATCCTGTCAATATTCCATCAGTCAGATAGGCCAAATAGCAGTAATATACTTATGAATTCTGTGTAATTATTAATAGAATATGAACAAGCAAATCTGAAAGGTTCTAGAACAGGACCTATTTTCATGAAGGGAGAATTCCTATTTGAGATAAAATGAGTTTCTTGACAACCACCCCGCAGATAGTAGAGAGGAGACATTCATTTCTGTTTCCTTTTGACTGGGTAGGAAGATCCTGCCCCCACCCACCCACCCCTGTGCTATTGGTACCGTATTTCCTTCCGTGGCTTAAGGAAGAGGGTTCATGGTTCATTCCTGGCAGAATCCAAGCCTGTGTCCAGTTGTCAGGGCACAGGCAAAGCAAGAGAACGGACCACCAACTACTAGGCTTGGGGCTTTAGTCAGGCTGGCTTTCATTTCCTCAGCTGCAAATTAAAATTTATGCCAGAAGTAAAACAATTACACATTTCAGTAACCTGAATGTCCACAGGTATGTTAAGGTCTATGGGTGCAAACAAGTTTCTGTTGGAATTAGTGTCTGAACTTTGTTAACTTGTTAATTTCAACCTACATGGCTGTGAGCCTCCGTCTCCAGTATTAAAATTCTCCTAGTTGTGACACATAGATGAATAAACAAAATGTGGCGTATACGTACAGGTGGAATGTTATTCAGCTTTAAAATGGAAGGAAATTCTGATCCATGCTACGACATGGATGAACCTTCAAGATTTCATGCTAAGTGAGATAAGTCAAATATAAAAGGACAAATACTGTGTAATTCCACTTAGATGAGGTACCTAAAGTAGTTAAATCTGTAGAGACAAAAAGTAGTGTTGAGGTTACCAGGGGCTGGGGAAGGGAGGATTGGGCAGGTAGTGTTTAATGGTTTTAATGGGTACTGAGTTTCAATTTAAGATAATGAAAGAGTTTTGGATTATAGATGGTGGTGATGGTTGCTCCGTAGTATAAATACATTTGGTGCCACTGAACTATAGTTAAAAATGATAAAAAATGTTAAATTTTGTATTGTGTATGTTTTATATAGTAACAAACAGCAGGCATTGAAAAAAATTAAAAATAGATAGTTCTGGGGCACCTAGGCGGCTCAGTCAGTTAAGCGTCTGCCTTCAGCTTAGGTCATGGTCTCAGAGTCCTGGGATCGAGTCCTGCATCAGGCTCCCTGCTTAGAGGAGACCCTGCTTCTCCCTCTCCCTCTGCTGCTCCCTCTGCTTGTGTGTGCTCTCTCTCTAATACATAAATAAAATCTTAAAAAAAAATATTCTTTCACTTGTTCCTGAGACACCCCAAAATTGTCTTACATTTAGACAGAAGCAAATTGGGTCTTGTTCATCATTTTTGGTACTCTTATAAAAGTCCTCTGCTCAGGTATTTTTGAAGAAGGAATCCCTTATTTACTGCCACTGCTACCAGTGTCTCCCACAAAAGAAAAAAAAGGGGGGGCTATTTCCTTTCTTGTGTAATTGCCTACCTACACACACATCCTCTCACATCCTGAGAGGCACAGGTTCCCCTTTTAGTCCTCCCTGTTTCCAGCTGAGCTGTGTTCCACAGAGAAATGGAGAAAGCACCCCTCTCCTTGGTGCTCTGAGCCACATCCTGGGCCCCAGAGCAAAATGCATATACCTTGAGGCTCCCCGATTCATTCTAGAACAGCCTTCTGTCTCTAACCCATTTAACCACAGGGGCTCAAAACTGGGCTGGGAACTGTGAAGAGAACCATACAAGGCCAGCGCCCTCAATCATCCTAACTTGTTCACCTACTTTCTGCACAAAAAGGCTGCCTAACTATTCACTTTAGCTAAACCTGAGAAGCAAACATGAACATTTACTTAAATAGTAACCCAAAGTGAGGAAGAAGATGGCTATGTCCTTCCCCAAAGTCCTGCTTAGACTTGGCCAGACTGATCTGACCACAATTTTAAAATCTAGTGTTTGTCCGGGAAGTGGGAGCATTCCATAAGCATTCACGGTATTTTTTCTATCTCTTGATCCAATGATTGTTATGATTAATACTCCTCTAAGTAGTCCAGAACAATCTGTGAGAATGTGACAGACATCCCGGCTGTAAGGCACTCAGTGTGGGCTGGTGGGTTGCAGGGGAGTAAGACGGGGGAGGGACTGGGTGCTCAGAGCAGAGCAGCTGCAGGGGGGAACAGATGCTTCCTCTACAGCCCTCAGGGCAAGTTGAGAGAGAGAGAATGTGAAAGACCTATACTGAGTTGAACTGTATCCTCCAAAAGAACATGCTCGAGATCTCACCACTGCTACATGTAAATGTGACCTTATTGGAAAATAGGGTCTTTGCAGATAGAATCAAGTTAAGGTGAGGTCATACTGGATCAGAGTGGGTCCTCAATCCCATAACTGGTATCTTTATAAAAGAGAGGAGAAGGAAATTTGGATACAGAGATGCAGACACACAGAGCAGAAGGCCATGTGAGAAGAGGCGGAATTTGGAGCACTACAGCTCCAAGGCAAGGACAGCCACGACTGCTGGCAGCTACCGGAGGCCGGGAGGGCAGCACGCAACTGATTCTCCTCAGAGTCCCCAGACAGACCTTGATTTCCTACTTCTATCCTCTTGAATTGTGGAAGAACACATTTTATTGTTATAAGCCCCCCCTCCCCCCAGTTCGTAGTAATCTTGTTATGGAAGCCCAAGGAAACTTACATAAGACCCACAGGAGAAGGTTTTCTCAGAGCAAGTTTGTAGAGAAGGCTTTACTCAGTTTGCTATTGTCTTAGGAACATTTCCTTTCTGCTTGGGCCACCGGAAAATTCATTGGCATTGACTTCGTGACCCGACTATAGCGCTTTGTGGAATAAATTCATGTGCGTTCATCTCTTTTCTCTTGCTCTGATTCTGAAATCTCAGTATTTTTCTCTGTTATGTTATTGACTTATTTGGTACAAGCTCTTTTTTATTTTTTGGATGAAGGGCAGAAAAAAGTAGTAATGGATAAACCTGTATTTCTCCTCCTTCCCCAGGGAAAAGAGCTAAATACTATAGCCTGGATTCTTAGCTCTGAAAGAAGCTAAGCTAATGTAACCTTCTCATTTCAGAGTTCAGAGTTCAACCTTCTCGTTTCAGACCTGAGAAAATGGAAGCCTCAGGTTATATGAGTACATAGTAGATGTGTCTTTGAAAATTCAAAACACTTTGTCGGTTGGGTCTCAGGTGTCTGATAGGGAGACGGCAGTAACAGGAACTGTGTACTGTGTTATAGACTAATGATGCCAATGGAAATTGTTTATATTGTTGAATATTAATAATAAATCTTTTATCCTTTAGTAAAATCAAGTGGTTACTCACCTATATTTTTACTGTCATATTCTCAAAGGAAAATAAATAAATACATAAAACTGAGTTATTCTAGAAGGCATGCTTCTAGAAATGGAGGGCCAGATTATTTGGATTACCTTAAAATAATTGGGAAGTTGAAAAGCATTGACAAGTGGTGACTAGCTAGTTTTTTAAAAGGCTATTTTCAGAATACTATATAAAATGGGGAAGGCGGAGGGAAATGAGGGATCATCAAAGCCACATACACCCTGAGGGAACTGAAGGCAACATCAGTTGGGTGATTTGCTCTGTGGGGAAAGGGGGACACAAGTCCAAGTCCAGCATAATTCTACAAGACTGTCCCTACAGCACTTACCTACAAAGAGCAACACCCTCAGTGTAAGAGTTAAACAGAATCAGGGGCACCTGGCTGGCTCAGTCAGTAGAGCAGGCAACTCTTGATCTCAGGGTTGTGAGTTTGAGCCCCACGTGGGGTGTAAATATTGCTTTTTAAAAATGTTAAAAAAAAAAGAGTTTAACAGAATTAATTATGGTCTTTTGCCTCACAACCACAAAAGACTAAAAAAATATTACCTTGGAGCTGAACAGAACAGGAGAAAACGAAGGAACAAAAAAACAGATCCTATGAAAAATTGGCCACAGATCAGTCCTCAACATGCATTTTTATTCTGGGCACATATAGTCTGAGGGAGCCGCACACCTTAAATATGATTTGAGGCTGTTCCCAAATAGTAGTTGGTGACGAGAACAAAGGCAAGGAATGTAGATAAAAGTGAATTTCCTGGGGAGCCTGGGTGGCTCAGTGGGTTAAGCCTCTGCCTTTGGCTCAGGTCATGATCTCAGGGTCCTGGGATTGAGCCCCACATCAGGCTCTCTGCTCAGCAGGGAGCCTGCTTCCCCCTCTTTCTCTGTTTGCCTCCCTGTTTATTTGTGATCTCTCTGTGTGCCAAATAAACAAATAAAATTTTAAAAACCCTGCATTTGCTTACAATTTACAACCCAATGACAAGTACTTGAAACAGGAAGAGTGACCTTCCTCAAGGAAGTCTTAATGTTTGTTAATGCTTTGCTAGTGGCAAATAGCAACCTTAGCCTAATGTTAGCCTGACAACCAGGATCTGTAAATCTTCTTTAACATATGAAAATCCCTTTGGAAACTTCCTTTATCTCAAACCCTCCAAGATGTCTGTTAGCAATCATCCTTCAAAAACATGGCCCCCTGATATATTCTGAAGGGTCTCAGGACTAAGGTTTTACTAGACAGTGGTAAATATCCTTATTTTAAGGATAAAATTATATAAAATTTAACAGCAGCCAGACCCTCAAGGTTCTGGAAGGCTTGCTTCCAAATTCCTTAGAGATTTATGCTATCCTTAACCCCCACTGGCTAAAAAGTATATAATCAGCCCTCTCACAATCCTCGTGCTGCTCTCTGTGCTTTAATAAAACTATCCTTTTAGCACCAAAGACATCTCTCCCAAGAATTCTTTCTTGTTGTTCGCACCCAGACCTCACATCACCCCAGCATCACATCAGAGATCTTTCTGGGCCTCCGATGACGGCATATGCAAAGCCTCACAGGAGGAGGCAGACTCAGCCCAGGCATTAGGAAAATCTCACCAACAGTTGTCAAGGGCAAACATGCAGTTACACGTAACCAGGTGCACCAGGGGGCAAGACGACGTGAGGGGGAATAAGCAGAAATAGCCATCGGAAAGGGCTGTCCAGACTTCAGGCATCAGAGTTCTCAGACTCATTATAAAACTACTTCACTTCCCCAGTTTAAATTAATGACAAAATTGAAAATACTTGCAGGAGACTATAAAAATAACATGGATTAGGGGCGCCTGGGTGGCTCAGTTGGTTAAGCGACTGCCTTCGGCTCAGGTCATGATCCTGGAGACCCGGGATCGAGTCCCACATCGGGCTTCCTGCTCGGCGGGAAGCCTGCTTCTCCCTCTCTCACTCCCCCTGCTTGTGTTCCCTCTCTAGCTGTGTTTCTCTCTGTCAAATGAATAAATAAAATCTTAAAAAAAAGAAAAGAATGTGGATTGGTTAAGGAAACAAACAGAATGTCCATATATTTACTATAAATCATATTCATAAATGTCTAGATGAGCATCTGTGACAGTAGGTTGGATACAACAGAAGATTAGTGAACTGAAATAGCTCAGGATATATTATCAAGAATTTAGAACAGAAAGTCAAAACTAAGGACAACACAAGCAGAGGAAAGAAACCTGGAAGAGACAGAAAGACGATCCAACACACATTTGAAAATTGTATGTCTT
>PITA01003181.1:45175-144461 GCA_004023965.1 Spilogale gracilis
TGAAAAAAAAAAAAAAAAAATTGTATGTCTTCCCTTTCCTGAAGATGGCGCCGAAAAGACAGCCCCTGCCCCTCCCAAAGCCAAAGCCAAAGCCTTGAACAAGAAAGGGGGTGCTAAAAGGTGTCCACAGTCACAAAAATAAAAAAGAAAAAGATCAACACATCACCTATCTTCCAAGAGCCCAAGACACTGTGTCTCCAAAGGCAGCCCAAATATCCATGAAAGAACGCCCCCCTGAAGAAACAAGTTTGACTTTTATGCCATCATTAAGTTCCCTCCTGACTACTGAGTCAGCCATGAAGAAACTAGAAGACAATACATTTGTGTTCAACGTTAACCAGCACCTTATCAAACAGGCTGTGAAGAAGCTCGATGACCTTGGCATGGCTAAGGTCAACACCCTGATCAAGCCCAGTGGGGAGAAGTCAGACATTGCGGTGGCTCCTGATTATGATGCTTCAGATGTTGCCAACAAAACTGAGATCATCCAAACTGAGTTCAGCTGGCTATATCTAAATATAATTTTTTCAGTAAAAAATAACCAAAAAAAATAGTCATGTCCTTTAATATTTAATAAAATAACCAAAAAAATAATCATGTCCTTTAACCACAAGGACTCTTAAAATAACCATAGGTATTATTACACCTAAAAACATATAATCCTTAATATTATCAAACATCTAGTGACCATACATTTGACGGAAATCCTAATAGAAGAGGAGAGAGAGAATAAGGGAAATGCAGTATTTGAAGAAATGATGATTTAGACTTTTCCAGGGCTACTGAAAAACACTGTTTCCAGACTCACTAATCCTGTTAATATCAAGAAGGGTCATTTAAAAATGCATACCTAGATACGGCGGAGTGAAACTGAAGAAAACTGAAAGTTGGGATTGAAGGGAAGGAGAATAGCCAGAGGAGATGTCAGATTGCCCTTTCTACAAAGCTGTACTTTGTAGAAAGTACAGCTGGACTTTGAGTTGATTTCTGAGCAGCCAGAGCAGTAGCCAGAAACCAGCAGGAAATGGCTGTCAGTCACCACCCACGACCTCCGAGATGCGGTCTGCACATGCATTTTGCGATTCTAAAGTTTTGTATTTTATAAAATCACCTACAAAATTATGCACAGATGCATGTGGCCTGAATTGGTTTGGTTTATATTACCATCAACAGGACTAAGAATCAAGTTAAAAGAAACATGTGGCTAAAATGGTTCCATTCATAGTTTCTCATCCACGTGCTTTGGAAAACAAAAAAAAAATGATCTGTGTTTACAAGCGTAGTTGAGAAGGTGCGCTCTCAAAATTACTAATTGCTAGAGCCTTTCGGGAAGCAATTTGGCAACACGTATTGAGAAACGTCAAAGTCCTTGTTTCCTTTGGTCTGGCAACTCCACTTCCAGGGCAGGTATTTGAGAGAAGGTAGGATGCACGGTATACAGGACACAGCAGCACAGTATCAAAGAGTCTTTATGCAAAAGATAGGCATCAGAATATAGTTATAAGAATGCGAAATTGAAAGTAATTTATAGGTCCAATGGTTCAGGGGACAGTTTAGGAGACTGTTTAAAAGTTATGATTCAGGGGCACTTGGGTGGCTCAGTCCATTCAGCATCTGCCTTCAGCTCAGGTCATGATCCCAGAGTCTTGGGATCCAGCCCATGCTGGGCTCCGTGCTCAGCGAGGAGCCTACTTCTCCCTCTCTGTCCGTCTCTCCCCTCTGTTGATGCTCTCTCCCGCTTTCTCGAATACACACATACATACATACATACATACATACATACATAAAATCTTTGGGGAAAAAACTAGAAAATTCATGAAAAAATAAAAAGTTTAGACTCAGTCATACAATGGGATATTTTGCAGTTACTAAAATAGATGTCTACAACAGTAGTAATAGAAGAAAATACCTGTGATCCAATATCAAGAAGAAAAGGCAAGATACAAAGTTGTTTCTATAATATGATTTTCTGCATAAAACTATTTGCTGGAAGCATATAAAAGTGCTGTATTGATTGCTGTTGGGTTAATAATATCACAGGCGATTTTTCTTCCTCTTCCCATCCTTTCTTATATTTTCTGAAATATCTGCAACAAATATGTATTATTTTATGTTCAAAAATTACTTTTGAATCTAATTGGCATTTCTTAAGTAGGATGGAGAGACTCGGATGGTCATTTTATCATTTGTTTTTTTCCTACATTTGTCTATCACATTTATGTGATATAACAATGAACAAAAATAAAAACAGATGACTAGTAGAGTTAAGTTTTAACCAGATATACTGTTACTTAGAAGTCAAGAATCAAAAGATGTGAGGTGCCTGGGTCGCTCGGTCAGTTTTGCATTTGCCTTCAGCTCAGGTCATGATCCTGGGGTCCTGAGATAGAGACCCAGGTTGGGCTTCCTGCTCAGCCAAGGGTCTGCTTCTCCCTCTCCTTCTCCCCCCTTCCCCAACCATGCTCTCAGGTTGTCTTGCTCTCCCTCTCTTTCAAATAAATAAAGCTTAAAAAAAAAATCAAAAGATGCATGCCCCTATTTTGATTATTCACAGAGGCTATTACTCCTAATACTAAAAACTAAACTGGAGGAGAAAGAAATGTGTCATTTGTAAATTAAGTATTAATTTAATAAATAAAAACTCACTTAGGTGTCAGATTAAGAATACATCCAAATTATCTATTTAAATAAAAATCTCATGTTATATTCTAATGATAAACAATAGACTTAATAAAAGAAAAAGTTTATCTCCTTTAATAGTTAGGGAATTAGTATCTTTTCTGAAATAAAACCACTTTCATAGATTATTATTACAATATTATTGCAATTATACACACAAACAAACACACATATATTTATCAAGAATTTCAGGGAGTCAGGGCACCTGGGTGGCTCAGTGGGTTAAAGCCTCTGCCTTCGGCTCAGGTCATGATCTCAGGGTCCTGGGATTGAGGCCCGCATCGGGCTCTCTGCTCAGCAAGGAGCTTGCTTCCTCCGCTCTCTCTGCCTGCTTGTGATCTCTCTCTCTGTCAAATAAATAAATAAAGTCTTTAAAAAAAAAAGAATTTCAGGGAGTCAAAAATATGAAAAATATAGAGCAGAGAGAAAAGACCTAGAAGATATAGTAAGAAGGTCTAATATACATTTTAAAATAACAAATATTATTTAAAATATATACATACGTATATACACATATGTATTCTAACTTAGAATTTCATAGATTATGCAAACGTTGCCTGAATGAATATGACAGTATGGATGTGGCTTAAATGTTACCTGTCTAGGTGATCCCAAAGAGGGTCAAGGATGATTAATGAGATGACAGTGACAGAAAGATTTTATTAAAAGCCAATTCCTAGCCACGTGGGTGTCTTCTGTTTTATCCTCTCCACCCAACCTCCTTCTGCTCTGTATTCTTTATCACTAAGAGTAACCCTAGTCTTTCTTTCATCTCCTCCATCCAATTACCAAGTCCTGCTGATTTTACTTTATAAACATTTCTCAAATATGTCCCCTCTGCCTTATCCTGCTTTCATTTGCCATATTGAGATCTCATTCCCTACCTGGAATTTTGCATGAGCCTCATGACTGGTTTCCCTCCCAGCTCCCACACAGCTGCCAAAGTGATTTATATGACATCCATATCTGATGGCATTATTGCCAAGTATTCATTCTGTTCTACAAATATTTATTTAGCACTGCTTAGGTACTGAACGCTGTATTAGGCACCGAAGGTATATCGTGAACAAGACAAATTAGGTTCCCACACTCAAGGAACTTATATCCCAATAGGAATAAATAATTCAAAGACATGCTTGGCTGCCCCTTCTAAGCCCTGACTGCCTATACCTTTCATCATCCCATCTATATATACCTGACCCTTAAACACCACAGGTTTGAACTGTGTGTGTCCACTTACATACAGATTTGTTTTCAATAAATACAGTATATACTATAAATGTATTTTCTCTTTCTTATGATTTTCTGAACAACATTTCCTTTTCTGTAGCTCACTTTATTGTAAGAATACAGTAAATCATACATCACACATTCTTGGTCCCTGTGAAAATTATGGGAACAGAGAATATGGATGCTTTGATCTGCTTATAAAGAAATATAAGCCTTATGCAAGTAAGGATGAGATGCTCCTGTCCAAATTTACATTTTTATCTAATCTTGTGCTATTCTTTAAACTATCTGGCTGCTAGGTTCTTTACTAAGTAATTAGGAAGCATTAAGTAATTAACCAGGAGCAGCAGAGAACCAGTCCTGATTATCCCCAGTCCCTAAATGGAGATAAAATTGCAGTAAATAAATAAATAAATAAATAAATAAATAAAACGACTTATTTCAGTCATGAATGAACGAAGAAAATAGAGCACCTAACCATAATTGCTAGTTAAGCTATTAACCCAACAAGAGCCATTCTTCTTACTCTGGGTAACACTGAATGCCAGAAATAAACTGAATCAAATAAACAACAACAGCACAAACAAAAAGCCACAACGCCATCATAAGATGGGGTGCAAGGCAGGATCTGTATCAGCTATCACGTTCTAAGTGCAATAGAAAAGCCCAACCTAAACATGTTTAATCAACAAAAAGGATTTATGGGATAATAAAAAAAAGATTTAGAGGTAAGGAGGTGAACCAATCAGAGAAGGTCAGAACTATGTTTGATAACTTCAAAATTTTGGTGACTTAACTCAGTATAAATTCGTTTCTCTGTGTAAGTGTTCAGTCTAGTATTCCTCAGCAAGCAATCCTCCTGGGAAACTATCCTCCAAGTGCTTACTCAGACACCTTCCATTACAGTTCTCCACTCATGAAAATTTTGGAAAAGAAAACGGAAGATTCCTCATGAGGAGTCAGGCTTGAAAGGTGAGATGTCATTTTGGCCATATTCCATTGGCTAGAACTCAGTCGCATGACCACACATGAATGTAAGGGAGCCAGGAAATGTCATTGAGCTATATGTCCAGAAAAAATGGTGAATGTTTAACTAGTTTTTGCCCATTGCAATGGGAGCTAAATGTTCTCTAGCTTGTATGCAATGAGAAACAGCGCACCTCAGCTCCTGCCTTACAAGCATGAGACTGAGATTCACCTTGATTGGAGCGCTGAGTCACAGGCACATCCCTGAACAGATGAACTGACCAAAGGGTTGCCATGAGCTCGTGGCCTTCAATCTACCTGAGCCCACCTCTTGAGCTGCCGGTGGAGTTCCGCTTTCCTGAAATGTCAGCACTTCATAGGAAAGAGGAAATACCAGAAAGACAATGTACGTACTATTAGGAAATGAGAATAAGTTGGTGGTCCACCAAGGGTCCTAGCTCTAGGAAAACTGGGACTATCAAAAGGAGATGCCCCGAGAGCTCAAGGATATAGAGACAGCTATGGGAGAGTTGTGTGACCTGGATATGAAACCTGTGCTTGACAGCCAAGGGGGCACCGTAATCGAAGAAAGAGCCTTCTCCTGGCAACTCTGTGGAAAGCCGAGAAAGTAGAAAGGACCAAGAGGAACTGTCCTTCATGCTGAGGAGGATGTGTCCTTGGGTCGCGTAGATTCTACTGTGTCTGGGGATATGACTGACTCCATAGAGAAGACAGATTCCCACATGGGTGGAAATAAGAAAAATCGATAGTGGAAAATATTCCACTATCTTTCATGAATCACATAGGGATTTATTTAAAGAAATGAGCATACCAATTCTTTTGTACTAACAAAAGTACATGGTGCATTGTGCATTATTTGGGATTGATAGATTTTAAACCTACGGTTTCTTCTGCTGGTACTTTCAGTCTGCTTAGTATTTCTAGAGAATGTCTCTAAAAACAAATGAACTCATCATGCATTTGGACCCAGCTAAAGACAACATATTCATTATCCATTCTACCACATAAGGATAGAAACAGAACCTTATTTCTAGAGCCCCATGCTCCTTGATTTTATGAAATTTTAATTCACTTTTAATATTCTTTGTCTTTCAAATTCACCACAGCTTAATGTACTCAAGACCTTCAGATTGCCAACTGTATTTCAAGCTTTAGGTTTGGGACTTTGCTATCCTTGATTCACAGAATGATGTCCAAGAAACGTCCCCCTATAAAGTTAAAAGTGCTTTGAGACCTAGAGAATATTCCTGAAGACCAACTTGCATTCTGGCCAGACCTGTTCAGTGAGATTTGCCATCCTTCACCAGGAGCTAGGCGGGGCGTTGACAGCCAGGGGAAGTGGGAGGGAGAAAGGCTATACAGAAGAAGGGCAGGGAAGGAACTGAAGAGTGGGGTTTTGTTCTCTCTGTCACAGCTCCAAGCAGGGGCAGCTTCAAAGTAGAGATCCCGATCTTTTACCTCTGTCAAGCCCAGAGATACATAGTCTAGAACAATGCGCCAATTCAGCAAACATTTCTTCAGGGCTTATCATACTCTCGGCTCTGCTCTGTAAAGCATCCCCCAGTGAGAGGATCAAAGTGTGAAAATAACTTAAATATCATTCAGTAAGAATATAGTGAATATTAGGAAACCATAAAATTACTTTCAAGATGAACTAGAATCATATGTATTGAAAGGGAAGAGTACCCAAGATACATAGTTGAGTGGAAACAAGTTTACAGAAGAGTGTGTATATCATAGATGTGTTTTTATTGTTTTTAAAAACATAAATAATGACCAGAGTTAGCTTTACAGTGAAGCTAACAACGTTTATGGCTCAGTAGCTCTTGTTTACATGGATCTCTTTCAAGGCCCTGAAATTAATTTTATATTTTTTGTAAAGAGGTTCTGCCCAACAGCATTAAGTGTGAGGTACAAAACCTGAATAACTCCCTGATATTCATATATGACAAACATTATGGCCGACCATGGTTATTTTGGACTGCTAGAGTGTGAGACTTTATATTTTTGTATCATCCAAAAGAACCTACTAGTCCTTTATAGCCATCCTTTCCCCCACCCATAACCAGGGCAACTCTCCCTGTGTTTCTACACCTGTTCTCCAACTGAGATCATTCACCGGCTTTGTAAACAGAAATCCATTATTCAGGTAGTAGATTTTCATGCCAGCTAACCAACAGTACACACTCTATCCTTATCTTCCTCCAAGCTCTACTCTTCCCTCTTTTCCTATTGACTGGTGCCATGATCTTTCACTTCTTTCCCTTTAAGTTATATTCCCTCAGTCACCATGCTGTTTCTCTCCTACTCTGTTCATTTTCCAACAACAAGCAAAGACAAAAAAATGTGTGTTTCTAGGAAGAGACTTTATTTCTTACTAGTGATGAAAATTGTCTAGTACAACAAATGTGTCTAAAATCTGTTTAAGCCTTAAGACAAATAAAAATAGCTCATAAAATCTACAAAACCAATAGTGATGCTTTTATCTTAAATAGATTATGGTGCTTTTTTTGCCTCTTTTTTCCTTAACGAGTAATCTTTGGTGCCCAGAAAAGATTAGGGCTATTGACTGCTGCTATCTAAAATTGACTTTGGGTCAGCTACTCTTTCTTAAGCGTCTTAACCTTTCTTCTATTTTTCACTATAAATCAAAATACAACATTCAGTCAGCAGTTCAGTATAATTAGTAGACAATACATTGTTTGATCATAATGGAATCAGTGTATTAATTATCTGTGATTAAATCTCATGCATGTGAATTAAATATAAAAGAAGTATAATTTGTGCCTGGGTGGCATAGTCAGTTCAGCATCCAACTCTTGGTTTCAGTGTCCTGAGATTGAGCCTGCATTGGCCTCCACAGCCAGCATGGAGTCTGAGAGTCTGTCTCCCTTCCCCTCAGCCCCTCCCACTCATGTCCTCTCTCTCTTTAAAATAAATAAATCTTAAAAAAAGAAAAAGAAATAAGTATAATTTAATTATATCTTGTATCCATTCAAATTAGGTTCAGCTAGGGGCACCTGGGTGGCTCAGTCAGTTAAGCATCTGACTCTTGATTTTGGCTCAGGTCATGATCTCAGGTTTGTGAGATCAAGTCCCGTGTTGGGCTCATGTGCTGAGCGTGGGGCCTGCTTTAAATTCTCTCTCTCTCCCTCTCCCTCTGCTCCATCCCCTAAAAATGTTTTTAAAAATTAGTTTCAGCTAGTAACAGTTTATATTTAGTATGTAGCAGTTGGCCACTTTTATAGAAGGATTTTACAAGTAGGCAGTTTGGGGTTGGTGTGGCAAAGTGCTCCAAAATCATGAAGTACTCAGTCTCCTTCTGGCCATGAGATCTACTATCTCTAAGGTGTGGCCCCTGTACTAATGGTCCAAAAAAGTAACTGTTGCTCCAGCCATCTCATCCATGTTCCAGGCTGGCAACAGATGAGGACAAATAAACACATAACAGTTTATTTATAAGGGGATTCCCTCAGAAATACTGCGCAGCACTCTTCCTTGCATCTCTATGGTAACTACCTAGTCACCTGACACAGTCAACAACAAATGATACTAGAAAATATCATTTTTTAACTGGACTTCAATGCACCAACTGAAGACTTGGGATCTGTTACTGGAGGAAAAGGGGAGATTTGACTGGGGAAGCAATTTATATTCTCTGCCATTTGTTAATATAAATAACATCAGGATGATGTAAAGATGCTCTAACTCTTTTTTTCTTTGAATTCTATTAAAAGTTAAAGCACATAAAAATATGATTAAAAAAAGAGTAAAACCTGTTTGAATCAGTATAGTATATCGTAAGAGCTTAAATGGATTCACAGTATCAGCCCTGCACTGATGGGCTATATTTGTGGAGAGGTTGCTTGGAAGGATGCAGAATCTTCAAGAAGCAACCAGTGCTCCCTGTCTGAACCATTTTGTGTACTGAGATCTGAAAAGTACGTATCAGCTCTGTGTGTCTGACTACAGAATTCAGTACTGGGGGACAAAAAGAACAGAAAGTTCTTGTCCCAAAAGTCATTTTCATTTGGCCTTGGAAATAAGTTAAATAGATCCTTCAAATTTTCACATATCTACTATACACCAAAACTCTCAATATAATGACAGAAGAGCATCCACAAGTCAGTGTGTGATTTTTTTCCCCAACCAGTGGCATGCGAACAGAAGTGCTATAAGTGATAGCCTGTGGTTCTAGTGATGGGCAGTAAGAATATAACTAAAGAAAGGGTTTAAAGAAGAATAGGCAAGGAAATCCAGGTCACAGATTGGGGAGTTAACATTTATTGAGTGCTCCTATGTGTCAGGTGCTTTACCAAGAGCTTCACATAACCTACAGGATAAATATTGCTATCCCATTTTCAGATGAGGAAGCTGAAGTTCAGATAAGTAATTTCCCAGGGTTGAACAGGCAGCCAGGAGAGGGAGCAGAATTTGAATGCAGGTCTGTTCCAAAATCTATGCCCATTTCAGTACAGAATTCTCCACGAGGGGTGGCATCACTGCATTGTAATCCCAGCCTCATCAGCTGGGAGGTTCTGGATGAGTTCCCAATATTCAGATTGTACTAGCTCTAAGTCCCTACTACCCATCTAAGAATTCTGCCCAGTGAATCAGTCTGCACTGCTGCCTTCACTGGCCTCCTCCACCTGGGAAAACTTACCCCTGCTGACCTTGACGGCTCTAGGCAGACCCCCTTTCCCCCCACCACCAAGATGCTCTCAGTCCTGACAGTTCAGCAATCTCCTTCACTGCCTGAAGACTGCCTTCCCCTCTTTCTAGATCACGCTCCATTGGTGTGGGGCCACAGATTTGGGAAGTGATCTGGTGGCCTAGTAGGGTTCACTGGAATCTGTTTCATTAACTCCAGTATTTATTGAGGGCCTCTGTGAGAGGGGAGGGGAGCATGAGCTAGGAGCCTGGCTCTCACAGAGAAGGAGCCTGATAATTGCTAATTGTGCCAAATGCTATTAAGAAAATTAAACAGAGCACCGTGATGGGAAATAATGACAGGTAATGGGAGGGGAGGTGGCAGGGATTTTTGCATTAAAGTGTTAGAGCTTCTAATAAGACAGCTGTTTCTTTTGACAAACATAGTTTGGTTTTTTTTTCCTCTTTTCTTTTTTCTTTTCTTTCTTTTCTTTCTTTTTTTTAAAGCTCATATCAGGGTAGTTGGGCAGACAGAAAATGGAAGCACAGTCATGATGCCCTCCCTGACACCATTATTCCCCTCTAATGGCCACACATGGAGTCTGCTTTATCCTATTCACCTCTTCCATCCCTCCAGATCTGTGGCTCTGAATCCGACATTATCAGGATCATTGGCAGATTTTAAGAATACGAATGTCTGGGCCCTGCCTATAAGAACTAGAGGGAGTGAATTTGGGCTGGGTCTCAGTCATGGTTTTTTTTCTGAAGTTCTCAGATGATTCCAGTATGTGTGTGTGTGTGTGGGGGGGTTCATCTCACTCACCTAGAGCAGTGGTTCTCAAGCTTGAGCATGCGCCGGAATTGTCTAGAGGAATTGATCATGGCTCTGCTCGCTGCTTCTCATTGCCTCGCCCAAGTAGGGGCCCAAGCAGGGAACTTAGTTGTTTCAGTAAACTCTCTGTGGCTCCTGATTTTCTTACTTATGGTCTTCATATATAGGGCCTCCCTGCTCCAACTTTAATGCGCATATGAGTCACATGGGGACCCTGAGAAAATGCCTATTCTGGGTGGTTGCCAGAAGGAAATGGGGAGATGTTGTTTTAATAGGTGTAGAGTTGTAGTCTTGCAAGAGGAAAAGAGTTCTGGAGATGGGTTGCATAACAACCTGCAGGCATTTAACATTACCAAAATGCACACTTAAAAATAGTGAAGTGGGCAGGGGAGGAGGGGGAGCACCTGGGTGGCTTAGTCCTTAAGCTTCTGTCTTCAGCTCAAGTCATGATCCTGGATGGAGTTCCTGGATCGACCCCGGTATCGGGCTCCCTGCTCTGCGCAAAGCCTGCTTCTCCTTCTCTCACTCTCCCTGCTTGTGTTCCCTCTCTCCGCTGTGTTTCTCTCTGTCAAATAAATATCTTTTTTTTAAAAAAATCTTTTTTTAAAAAAAAAGTGTAGATAGTAAATTTTGTGCTCTGGGTATTTTAGCGCCCCCCCCTTTTTAAAGATTTTATTTATTTATTTGACATAGAGGTCACAAGTAGGCAGAGAGAGAGGAGGAAGCTCTCTGCTGAGCAGAGAGCCTGATGCGGGCCTCGATCCCAGGACCCCGAGATCATGACCTGAGCTGAAGGCAGAGGCTTTAACCCACTGAGCCACTTAGGTGCCCTAGCACCCTTTTTTAAAAAAGTGCAGATTCAAGTGGGTCTTCGTCAGGGCCTGAAGCTCTGCATTTCTTTTCTTTTGTTTAAAATATTTTTATTTATTTATTTGACAGAGAGAAACACAGCGAGAGAAGGAACACAAGCAGGGGGAGTGAGAGAGGGAGAAGCAGGCTTCCCAACGGAGCAGGGAGCCCGATGAGATCCCAGGTCTCCGGGATCATGACCTGAGCCGAAGGCAGCCTCTTAACCAACTGAGCCACCCAGGTGCTCCAAGCTCTACATTTCTTATAAGTTCCCGAGTAACCTTGAGGCTGCTGCCCAGGGACTGCACTGGAAGAAGCCAGGGTTCAAGGGCTATCGGGATTACCTGGAGGACTTGATTTAATGTCAGTTCTCCACGCACTTTCAGAGACCTTTATTCAACATGTCTGAGATGGGGCTCAGGGGTAGCTGCTCAGAATTCCCCACATTAAACGGAGAAAGATTATTTACAGGTACAAAACTGATTCTGGCATTTTACTTCAGGTCCAAAATAAAAAGTTTCTGTGTGTTTTACAGCTATATAAAATGCAGTAGCCTTCCCTAGTTCAAGAGCTGGGAATGGAAAAGATTTTCTTCTTTCACTGGAAGAGGGAGTTGAGTGCCCCCAAATCTAATCAGCCAGCACTCCCTTTGGCAGTCTGTGGGTCAGGGTTGTCCTGGAGTTCTTAGAAAATGGCATACCTCGCAGATCACAGTTTAGGGTTCCATGTTGTGCCACATCTGACCTAAGATCCCCCCGGCCTCCTTCGTGTGCCCAGAACCACCACGCAGCCCACACGGTCTCCAGTTGAGAGCCAGACACCATAACCCACCAATCCACACCCATTCCGGGAAAGCCTAAGGCGCCCCTGGAGGCATGCACACACATATAATAGTCACTACTTCTGGGCCCCTGCTACAACACAACCTTCGCCCCATCATTTCATTTAGCCCTCTTACCAATTTCCGAGAACACTACTGCTGTTATCACTATTTTATCGGTGAGAAAATAGAAGCTTGGGTAGTTAAACAACTTATCCCGAATCATAGAGCAGGATGTGACAGAGCCAGGATTGAGAGCTAGATTGGCCTGGCAAGGAGGCCCCAGATCTTTACACCACAGAGACTGGCTTTGCCTGGGCCAAGAATTTGGGCCAAGAGTGGTTTGAAGCTTAAGGAGCACTAATTAACATTGGAGCTGAGACACGGCTACTGAACTAGAGCCTTCCCATTCAAAGTGTGTTACTCCACTGCTCAGCGTCCCCCCGCACATAGCTCTCTGAAAGAGGATTTTCATTTAGGGTAAATCGCACTAGCCTTCCTATCAAGTAATAAAGATTTTAGAGAGTAACTTGTTAACCTAAATGAGTCCACGGTTGATAGAAAGTGCAAGAGAAATTCATGGGACAAGGTGTTGGGTGGGGTATTGAGGGAATTTCCTCTTCGATAATATTTTTGAAACCGAAAGGGATTCTGGATCCCCTGGTCCCGTTTTACAAACATGGTTTACTATAAACTACCTCCTGCTGGTTACAACAATCTTTTTTCTGTCATTTAAGCCCTTCTTCCCCCACCTTGTTCTAAACAGGAATTAAAGATGAGGTTGTTGAAACAGAGGTCTAAATATATAGCCAGCATTTATTGAGCATCCTTTTTCCTAATTCTGTGCTTAAAATATAAAAACCAAAATAAAATGCATGACCCCAAGAAACTCAGTCCTGTGTGTATATTATTTTCTTGGGTGTTGGGCAGCTCTGAGCAGGAAGAAGGACGTGCCTGGAAGAGACACTGTAGCTGAGTCTTGAAGGATGGCAAACGTCCCCGTTTACCACACCAACAAAGAGGGCAAGAACCTTCTAGACAGAGAGATCCAGGGAAGGGCAATCGGCAGCTCCTGGCAAATTATCTTCCAGGAGCGAAGGGCAGTGAGGAGAAGGAGCAGGATCTACACCGAGAGCAGCAGTCAGGGTTAGAGAGGTTTTAGGGATGGACGAAAGCATGACGACTTTAGCAGAGGTGAGCTGACCCGGCTAGCTGGGCCAGGGAAGGCAGGCCGCAGAGGAGGTGGGGCTGGAAGGGAAGGCCTGGTGGCTCAGGAGACCTGGTGCTGGCTTTCACTCAGCTCTCAGAACAGTGCTTGGAAGGAGTTGATCCACCAGCCTGGGTCTCAGATTCAACAGGCAGGCCAGAGACTACGGAAGGAAGACCTAAATAACTGCCAGAATCTGGAAGGAATCTTAATGCCTTAACAACAAGTAGAAGTATTGCAGTTAATTGTTTTCAAGTCTTAATGAAGCTGCAGTGAGGTTCACTTAAGTTAAAGGGATTTTTCCCCTCCCTGGGTAATTCTACTGGCTCATCAAGGGATTTCTGAGAGCAGTAATAATGACAATAAGGCAGGTGTTAATTCAGCACACCCTCCCCCCTTTACAGCAATACCTGCGAGGCCCTTCTCCTTCCAGCTTCCTCTCACTTGGCTCCGTTGAACCTGCTGTCTCAGCAGCCCTGGACGGACTCTGCAGGCTTCCTGGCAGTCTCTGTGTGACCACGAGGTCAGGGCGGCCTGATTCCTGTTTGCCCAAACACAGGGGAGTGCAGCGGTTTTTTTTTTTCTATCTGTTTTTCAACTGCTGATCCAGGGAGAAATGGAAATCTCTTTTCTCACCCACCCCTCCACCCACACCCACACCCGCAAAAACACAAAGCCCTAGCAGTAACACAACATTTAGAAGACTTTTCTTGGTTATTTGGCCCCCAAAACATTACTGCATGGGGGGGGGCATTTGTTCCGTATGGAACACAAAATGTTTGTTACATTGAACTTTGTAGTTGGAGAAACTAAATCTCAAATGGGGTAAGTAAATTAGATCTGGTCATACAGCTAGTTAGAGGCAAAGCTGAAACCACAAATCAATTCTAACTCTTGGCCAGTACTTGTCTACTATACCTCTTCTTAACTCGCTCTCAAGTCATTTAAAAAAAGTATCTAGAGAAATAAAATGAGCCCCAGAGAGCTAACTATTTAATGATCAATCACATTGGCCCCTTAATTAACAATGTGAGTATTCCCCTACAACATCTCATAGGGAAAGTTTTTCCCGAACCATATTAGTTTCTTAGATATTTCTCCTTTCACTCTTACAGCCCTCCCTAAAGAAGTGGCCCAGAGGAAAGCAGAATGTCAATTAAAAAAAGAATCTTTTAGGCAGAGAGAACTCTTGCCAATCTGAACATTTGAAGCCTCCAAAAATAGTATTAGATAATAGAGAGTAGAAGTGTTTATATTCAGGAGTCTAGGAATCTGCATATACTTTAGAATATTAAGATAATATTTCCAGAAAATTGGAACATAACATGAAGAATATATTTTCATATTTTATATATGTGCAGCACAGAATTCATCTCCCTGACTTTAACCTAAAATCTGTATAGTAACCAAATCACTTTGCTCTGAATCTAAATCAATTGAAAAAAAAAAAGATGCCTGAATTCTTGATGGGAAGAAACTTATCCTCTAAAAATGAGGCTTTTTGTAAACAGAGGCTGCTAAAACTGGACAAGAAGGTTCCCAGGTCACGGTCTTGGCATTTCATGCTTAGTCTGCCACATTCCACAAAGGATTTGTAGCCACTGGAAGACATGTTCAAGGATCAGAGGAAATTTAATTATTTGAAAATTATGCTGATGTGGTTTTATATGTGCTGAGTTGTTATCATTGCCAGGATGAGATTCAGTTTTTTAACTCATCTGAATTGCGGTGCATCATAATTAATGTGCTTTTTGGTTTTGAAGTTTTTTTTTTTGTTTTTTTGTCTGTTTGTTCTGCACTAAAAAGATGTACATCATTTAAAGAAGAATGTTTCAACTACTTGGACCCAGTTATTCCACTTCCAGGAATTTATCTGAGAAATTATTTCAGAAGGGAAAAATGTTAATCATGCAGATACGTTTATAATCGACTTTATTTCTGATGCCAAAGAAGCGAGAATGAGGAACAACTGGACGACGGTTAAATAAACTCTGACAATAATTCAGTGAGAATAATATGTGACCATTAAAACCGATACATAGAGAAGCATATAAGAAGCAATCGCATGTAAGTGTTGTATCTCGTAATTTTATACTTCAGAGTTTATAAATTGTGTCACTGTTACATTATCTCATTTATTCTTCCTGATAACCTGGTGAAATAGAGGCGATTCTCTCCATTTGCTGATAAGAAAACAGATGAGTGAGACAGAAGTGGTTTGTCTGAGGTCACTCATGAAATATTCAACACATTGACCGCAGTGGTTTAAAAACTATACGTACACAGATCAAGATTGGAAAGATCGTACAAGTTGCAAATAGGAGTGTGTGTGTGTGTGTGTGTGTGTGTGTGTGTGTGTGTGTGTAAAACTCTTTTAAATACTGAATACTTCCAGGGTTGTTTATCCTAATCATTGAAGCTATGTTCTTCAACGTCCTTATTTCAACATCAAAATCTTGAGATTACCTATGACATAGGGTCTCTGCTTTTTGCAAGTATACACAGACCATACAGACAGGAAGATTCTCTGGGGTGGCTAAACAAGTGGCTTTCACATCTACTTGCCTACTATTCCTCCTGTTTCTTTCTCTCTTTCTTTTTAAGTAGGCTCTATACCCAGCGTGGGGCCCCACGTGGGGCTTGAACTCATAACCCCGTGATCAAGACCTGAGCTGAGATCAAGTGTTGAACACTTAGCCAACAGAGCCACCCAGGTGCCCCATATTTCCCCTACTTCAACACTGCTGTGGTCACATGGAAACCTTTCCCCGCTCAATCTTGCTTGAAGCTTTAATTATATAAAACCTCCTTGAAAATTAAGGCCACAAGTCCTTCATGTTTGGAAGTTCTCAGAGCTGCTTTGAAGAGAGGTGCCCTATGGCAGCCAGATTGATTCGATAGACATATATGCTAAGCTTTCAGTTTGTGCTTCTTCTTTAATACGACAAATATCTCATCCCCAGTATTTTGTTCCCTGTGTTTCTCCTTGTTCTCTTTGAGTCTCGATGTCTCTTCTAGAGAATAAGCATTCTCTACTGGGAACAGTCATTCTGATTCAAATATCTGCAAACCTGGAACAAACAGCGTCAGACAGGATCATGATCCTCCTTGTCAACACAGAAATGGGTGTTCACTCTCGTGGCCATCATCCCTTCTCTCATCCGACACAAACAGTTCCTGTTGGAAACATATCTTTTTTTTTTATTTTATTTTATTTTATTTTATTTTATTTTATTTTATTTTATTTTATTTTATTTTATTTTATTTTATTTTATTTTATTTTATTTTTTAAAGATTTTATTTATTTGACAGAGAGAAACACAGCCAGAGAGGGAACACAAGCAGGGGGAGCGAGAGAGGGAGAAGCAGGCTTCCCGCCAAGCAGGAAGCCTGGTGTGGTACTCAATCCCGGGTCTCCGGGATCATGACCTGAGCCGAAGGCAGTCGCTCAACCAGCTGAGCCACCCAGGCACCCCTGGAAACATATCTTTAAAGGGCCCCTGACTAGCTTCAATGTGGTTGTAAACGCAAATATCACCAGAGGCACTGAAACCCTGAAACAGTTTTCATTGATAAGTGGGCATCCCCCAGATACAGTGTGTGTGTGTTAATACTCTTGGATCTTACGGACCAAGAATACTTCCAGCAATCTCAGGTTGAGAAGCATCGATCTAACCCCATAACTTTTTGGTAGAGCCTTCTTTTCCTCCTCCCCTTCAGAATCCCATTTTTGAAAGAACTGTCTGCTCATAGTCTCTTCCCTTCTTTCTTTGAAGCATTCTGGCTTCAACCCCTTCCACTCCACCGACTGCCTGTCCTTCCAGCAGCTCCTTTGGAGAAATCAGTGGGCAGGGTTCAGCCCCTGCAGCAATGCTGTGCAACTTTTCGACTCTTTTGACCTTTCCTTGCTCTTCTCTAGTCTTCACGACCCAATAGATAGTGTTCCTCCTAAAACCCCACAGCCTCTGCATCGTCACGTACACTATCCCTGGACAAGTCTCCCATCCATGACAGAAGGGCATTGGTGATAAAAACTCTTAACTTCCCACCTCTCAAGTGGGACCACTCTCAGGTGCTATGCTTCACCATTGCTAAGATTTCTCCCAACAGGTTAAAGCTCAATTGCCCGTAAGGGTGACTTGCTTGATGGTACCCCCTTCTGTTTGTTTTATTCTCTTCCATCTTTCTCCTGTTCACTTCCATGCCACTATTTCTTGGGATCACCTTCCAAGTAAACTACTTGCATTCAAGTCCTTGTTTCAAGATCTGCTGTTGAAAGAACGCTGGGGGAGGGGGGCAGGGAAACACCGTATTTCTTCTGGGAAGTACTTACTTCTTTAAGACTCTGGAGATGTGGGGTGCTAGTCCTTCCATTGGCTGAACATACCCAGTAGGCAGGAAACCTAGGTGACACAGTACAAGGGTAGCCTCTAAGAGATTAGAGGAGCACAGAGAAGGTTGGGGGATGCATCTGTCAGAAACGGGGTGCAGCAAATGGAAGAGAAACAGCACGGTACTGTCAGAGGTGACGTGCTAGTCGGCCATCCTTCCCTGATTGAATCCCATGTGGCCATTGGACTATATGGCCCCCTAGGATTTATTAGGCCCACATGTATTTCCCGGTTTTCTATAACACATACATTTTGTTTTTGCAACAAGAAAAAATTAAGAAAATGTATAACAAGAAATAAAAATCATGCTTTTAAATGAAATGAGTCATTAAATGAAATGAGAGGGAGGAGAAAGAATCTTATTAAAAATACATTGTGAGTTTGTGACTCAGAAGAGTCTAAAAGTCTAGTTTGGTCTTCATTCAGGATCAGTCATGATTAACCCATGACACTATAATTAAAATAACAGTATCTTTATATAACGTGAGCACTGGTCTCAGTTTAGTGCAGAGATGAGAAAATAAGTGAAATCCAGTATTGAATTTTTTACTGCTGAACAAGCTTACTTATAAAAGCTATGGTTTATAAAAGTTATGGTTGGGTGAAGCAATAATGAAGTATAATTTCAGATCTTGTGGGCTTTTAAATTTTTTTAAATATTTTATTTAGTTCTTCAGGATAGACAAATTTAAGAAATGTCTGGCCATAGAGAACCAAAGGCCAACAAGAACCAAAACTATGGATATTTGTTAGAATGTATATTGGCAGCTCCTTCTTCCCCTAGAACAGTCATTCTTTCACTTAAAAAAAAAAATTAGTTCAGCTGATGTTAGAATTTCTAGCAAGAATCAGGGCAGGATTTTGCTCTTTTGGTGACATGGTTTATTGCCTTGTATATGAATGACATAACACAGTACCCAAAGCAGATTTTTCTCTCCCTATCATGTCCCATCAGGACACTGGAGCATAAAGAAAAATCAGAGCATTGTTATTATTTGGCCTGAATGTATTTGCATTTTTTTATCGTGTGAAATATACATAACTGAAATGCACTCTTTAACTCTTTTTAGCTCTGCAGTTGAACAGCATTAACTCCACTTATAGTGGTTTTGCAACCATCACCACCATCCATCTGCAGAACTTTTTCATCTTCCAAAACCGAAACTGTGTGTCTATTGAATAATAATTCCTCATTCTCCACTCTCCTGACCCCTGGAACCCTCCATTCTACTTTCTGTTTCTAGAAATTTGACTCTGTTAGGTATGCCATGTAAGTAAAAGCATACAGTATTTGTCCTTTTGTGTATGTGGCTTATTTCACTTCGTAAAATGTCTTCAAGATTGATCCCTGCTGGAGCATGCATCAGAATTTCATTCTTTTTAAGGCCAAATACTATTCTGTTTTTTATATGTGCCATATTTGTTTGTCCATCACCTGTTAATGGACACTTCTGTTGTTTGACCTTTTGTTATTATGAATAATGCTGATATGAACATTGGTATATAAATATCTGTTTGAGTCCCTGTGGATTATTTTAATTTTTAGACAAGATTTTATTTATTTATTTATTGGAGAGAGAGAGCGTGCGCGAGCATGTGTGAGAGGGGGAGAAGCAGAGAGGGAGGGAGGGGAAAGAACCTTAAACAGACTTCCACCCTGAACATGAAGCTCTATGTGGGGCTCGATCCCACGACCTTGAGATCAGGACCTGAGCCAAAACTAAGAGTCAAACCCTTAACAAAGTGAGCCACCCAGGCACCCCAAATTTTGTTTTTAATAGAAATTTCATTTTGAGTCCATATAGCATGTGTGATGTGTATTTAAACTCTATTGAGAGGCTTTCCTTTTGAGAGGTTAGAGCCCCAAAGATGTTCCAAAGTAATCATACAGATGAAATACTTTTATGATTTTGAAATACAGATAGGAAATGGATATAAACAAGGACAGAGGCTTAACACAAAGAAAATAAAGGTGCAGCTTAATGATAGAATATAAATATAAAATGCCACCACCCCTGAACTGTAGGCTGCGTTTCTCTTTTTATAGGTATTTGTCTTAGTTTCCTGGAACTGAACATAAAAAGATGAAAACTTGAAAGGCTAGGTTAGAATGTTCTTAGAGAACTTAACAAAAAATTTTTAATTTAATACTGTTTTAAATTCTTCAGCCTTATTCTGTGAGTTTAAGGACACTTAATTTTCTTACTTAAAAGTGGATTTTTCTTTTTTTAATCTGTGTATTCAGAGAGCTGCCATTCCTGGCCTCTAGGAACTTTAAAGAGATTTTGTTTTGGCTTCAAATGCTGTCAGCTGTCATTCACACCATGAGTGGTTTTCTGTCAAAACGGTGAGCACGTTCACCCTGTCAGAAGGTGAGATAGGACAAATAAAACAGATGGTCAGTTGTGCATCAGCTCACATAACCCCCAAAGCTGTTTGTTCTTTTAAAAACCACGCAGACGCGATGCTTAGGGGAGCAAGTTTGTAGCTCAGGGAAGGTTTCCACTGTAAGTCCCTGGCTATGCTCCTTGCAGCTACTGGCTCCAGCTGTTGCTAGGTAACCATTTTGAAATGGACACCTACCAGCTATTAACTGCCATCTTCCTTTTCTGCTCCATCATTCTTTTGAACAGACTTAGAATTCGCACATCTGGTGGAAGGTGAAGGTCCAGGACAAAGAGGGGAGAGAGAGAGAGAGATCTCAGACTCTTATGACCTAATCTACATTTTTAAAGGCTGCACTTCTTAGCATTTCTCCCCAAATTCAGCAAGTGTGTACTTTTGATATAAACAAAACAGGAGCTAAATATATACAGTTTGGCCATTTAAATAACTCTTTCGTGAGGATGATGAGTTAATACAAATTAGGCTCCTGACAATTGGTGTTATTCCATGCAAGGGCGCAAACTTTTTTGTGAGCAAGATTCCACTTCAGGCAGCTCTTTCGTTTTCTGGAATACGTGCTTATGGATACCACAGAAGGACCTATGAGGGAATTCTATCATAAAAAGTTATGCACCCTCATTTTTGGGGGGGGGATCCAGGAATTGGTGAAGGGTTAAAAGGCAGGAAGGAAAAGGTACAAGTAAAATCTATATTAGTTGGGATTGGGTTCATCTGTGACAAGAAATTCAAATTAAGAGTGAGTTAAACAAGAGGGCCTGGATGGCTCAGTAGGTTAAGCATCTGCCTTCAGCTCAGGTTAGGATCCCAGGGTCCTGGGATCGAGCCCTACATTATGCTCCCCGCTCATTGGGGAGCCTGCTTCTCCCTCTCTGTCTGGCATTCCTTCCCTACTTGTGCTGTCTGTCTCTCTCTCTCTCAAGTAAATAAATACAATCTTTTTTTTAAAAAAGTGAGTTAAACAAGTTGGAAGTTTCTTTTTCATTCTATGTAAATTCTGCTGGTGTGGTAACTCTATAATCATGAAAAAAAGATAGGCTTCTTCTATCTTCCTGTCCTTGTCCTCCTCAACCCTTGTCTTCCACCTCGTGTCCAAGACAGATGTTCCGCCTGCACCATGAGGACTATTCTACCCAATAGGAAAGAAAAAAAGTGAGGAGTAGGGCACTCCCCCATTTTTAGGATGCTTACACATTCCATCTAGAGCACAGTATGAACATACTCTTTCTTTTGCTGTAGTCTGCCACACTCCACACATTTCCAAAGACCCTTGGGTTGACACTTTTTCCCCTCACCTCCCACCCCGGGCATGTAGTTGTTTTACACAAATGGGAGGCAGACAGTTTTGTAACATTTTACATTCCATCCTGGGATCCCTTGACTTACTAAGGGATTTGTAAATTTGTGTGCATTAAGTTTCTCTCTTTGTGCTATAAAATTCTACAGGTTTTGTCACATATCATTTTAAATATTAATAAAATATACCATTTTGATATTATTTTACAGGGTTATATTTAATATTTATTATCAATTTAATATAAAAGGCAGCAACTGATTTACTCAGGGTTGCACAGCTATTCCGTGGCAGAGCTAGAATTCAAACCCAGATGAGCAAGTCTCCAAAGACCCTTTCCTATGTGCCATTTTCTTTTTTCAAGAATCTTAGTCTCTGAATCTTCACATGTGATAGGGAAACTATAGATTTCCCTGTGGAGAGTTGCTTGTTCTTTGCCATATATTGCCATAACAGTGCCTAGATATAGGGTCCGGTTTGGAGAGTAGGTATGGAAAGATTTGTTTTTTAGAATTGCCAACTGCCAATGGATGAAAATAGCACATTGACAACTGATTTTTTTAAAAGATTTTATTTATTTATTTGACAGAGAGAGAGACAGAGAGGGCACACAAATAGAGGGAGTGGGAGAGGGAGAAGCAGGTTTCCTGCAGGGCAGGGAGCCCAACTCCAGGCTTGATCTCAGGGGTTTGATCTCAGGACACCGAGATCACAACCCGAGCCAAAAGCAGATGCTTAATGACTGAGCCACCCAGGCGCCCCACAACTGATTAGATAATAGATCGGTGCAGGGGCACAGATTAGCCATAATTATGGTCATTTGGAAAAGCCATCCCATCACCTATGTTTCTTTCTCCTTGTCATATTAATACTGGGTCAGTCCGCACCCATTTGCAATCTCTGCTACCTTTGCCCCCCAACAACCAGGGCACACTTCCATTTATCCATCCCTCCCCACCTCATTGCCCTGCTGTGCCCTTCCAGGTCTCAGTTTATAATGTGCTCAAAAGGGTTCCTCCCCTTGCGTCTATCACTGATGGCTGATGGCCATGGAAGCCAAAAGAACATGGAACTGGTATTGTGGCCAAGGACGGAAATGAGCATTGTGTCAAACGGTTGCAGTCTGGGGAAGAAAACAACTGACCTTCTCATAGAAACTCAGCTAAAATTCAAAATAAGGCCACTGTATTTGTCTCTATTGTGACCTGTCACTTTAATGCATTCTGTGGTGGAGACCATTAATTGTGTTCCCTTATTGATTCTCTCCTTCTTCCTTAGTAACAGAATTGTTGTATGATACCAGGCCCATGGCCATCCAGAAAAATGTCTTCCAGACTCTCTAGAAAACTAGTTGATAAAGTTGCCTCCCTCCAGGGTACACGTTCACAACCCTTTGGGTACTGCTTTATATGTCTACTGAAATTGAACAATAAAATAAATGGATGGTGGGTGGTAGGAGTCCATTATCTCACTCTTGGAGCAAAGGGAGGTGAGAAGAATGATCCATGTGGTAATGGATTGAAGGTGGAGACATCTGTATGAACTCATGTTTGGCTTACTATAAATACAAAGAGTTACATATAGAAATAATTGTGCATATATGCAAATATCTGGTTTAGTATATGCACATATAGTCCCTTTCCCTTTCACCTGAGAAACAAAGACACTGAGGTACCAATGAGCATATCCTGCATCCAGATCCTGATTTCTAATACCATTCTCCAGTAAAGGGAACCAGGGTTCCTTAGAGAGTAGCTGGTCCTAGGACGGGGACATGAAATATACAAGATGAACGTGGAACCCAGAAATTAAGGAAGTGCTTCAAAAGACACACACACACACACACATACACATCACACACAATGAAGGAGCATGTTAAAGGGACATGTTAAAGGCCCAAATAAAAGAGCTCCCCACGGCCAAAGTTGGGAAAATTTGAGCAAGAAAATAAATAAACAAGGATTTGAGGGATTATAACTCAAAGTATTATTTTTAAAAATCCTTGAATCCACTCTGGTGCAAATAAATGACTGAATTAATGCAAAGTTCAAACACTGTGTGCAGATATTCCGCCTTCAAATAGGTGGACCATCACTCTCTACTCTTTAAGGATAAGCTGTGCATAGTGACTTCTTTCCAAAGAATATAGAATAAAAAGGGCGAAAAGAGGACAAAGTTACTTAAAAGGTGCGGTAGGGAGATCTGACAGGTACTACTTCAGCCAGGTGATCAAAGTTAGCATCAATAACACAAGTCCTATTGGTAGTATACACCCTTGACATTTTGTTTGGCAAATGTCATTCCACCTCTATGATCTTCCTCTCGAACACATTTAACCCCAAGCTGATGAGAAAAAGATGAGACAAATCACAATTAAGGGATGTTCCGCAAAATACCTCAAAACTGTTTAAGACCACTGAGGAAAAAAAAAAGTCTGAGAGTCTGTCATAGTCAAGAAGAGCCTGAGAGGATATGTTCATTAAATGTAATGTTGCTTTTGGGTTAGGATCTTGGAACAAACAGAAAAAGGGCAATAAGTAAAAACTAAGGAAATATAAATAAAGCTTGAATACTAGTTAATAATAATGTATCAGTTGATGAATCATGGTTATGTTATCATCTATATGTTGATTGTAACAAATATATCATACTTATATAAGATGATAATAATAGGGAAGACTAGGTATGGGAGGTATGGAAATTCTACTGTCTATAATTTTTCTGTAAACTGCAATTTTTTTTAGAACTGCTCTAAAATAATGCTTATTTTTAAAACAATGCGGTATGAAAAGTGCTTTGCACATGGTAATATTCATTATGTGTCTGTTGACCTACCTGAACTAGTTGTATTATTGCTACAATTTCCCCAAAAGAAGGAACAAATGGCTTCTCTGCCCTGGAAATTCTGTATAGTGAGCTAGCACTCTGGGAATTTCTCCAAATTCCTGTAGAGTTAGTTCTACTCCCGCGAGGGAGTGTAGAACATGTTTTAAGAATGAAAACAAACAGCATTTTTTTGTTGTTGTTTAAGCATCTAGAGTCTGGAACAAATATAGACTTGAACATTAGAGACTAGGGAGCGCCTTGTGAGCACAAAGCCAATGTTGAAACTGACTCACTTCACAGAAGATAGAGATGCAGTGAACAGGCTGATTAGTCACACCACCCTGCTCTCATTGTGGTTACAAAAGCCCCACTTTTTATGGGCAACACCCAATGAGCCAGACTAAACAGGAGGAATTAGGAAAGTGTTTATAATGGGAGTGCTGAATGACAACGCTCATTGCTTCAGAGAACCTACATTAAATGCAAGCCTGACAGCCTGGAGCAAGATAGGGAAAAATAACTCTTTCAAAGAGCTTAAGTAATCAAGTGACAGAAAACCAAAGCCCCACAGCCTGTAAAGGGAGGGAGGGACTCGGGGGAACAGGTTCCAGGAGCACCCAACAAAAGGCCAAGGATGAGGCCCTGATCAAGGCAAGAGCCTTGCTCTACTTCTTGCTCTTACATAACTGAGTTCATGAGCTTTTTCCTGCTGATTCCCGCCCCCCCTTTTTTAAAAGTAGGCGCCACACCCAGCATGGAGCCCAATGTGGAGCTTGAACTCAGAACCCCAAGATCAAGACCTGAGCTGAGACCAAGAGTCAGATGCTTGGGGCGCCTGGGTGGCTCAGTTGGTTGGGCAACTGCCTTCGGCTTGGGTCTTGATCCTGGAGTGCCGGAATCGAGCCCCACATTGGGCTCCCTGCTTGGCAGGAGGCCTGCTTCTCCCTCTCTCACTCCCCCTGCTTGTGTTCCCTCTCTGGCTGTATTTCTCTCTGTCAAATAAATAAATAAAATCTTAAAAAAAAAAAAAAAGAGTCAGATGCTTAACCGGCTGACCTGCCCAGGCACCCCTCTTGCTGATTTTTTAAAAAAGCATTTCTTTTTCAGTAATTCTTTCCTCATTTGTTGCTATTTTTCTATGTCACCTTTGTTACCATTAGCAATTAAGCAAGGAACAAACCAAAGAAGTTCCAACTGTAAGAACTTGATAGAAAACAAATGAAAACCATAGATGGGTGTGACTCTTCATAATGGTTTTGCTGTGGCGGCATCTGAATTGGTTACAAATGAGTGGATTACAACGGGGTTCTAGCTTCCTTTAAACTGTAGGTTTTAGAACTGGTAAAACTTTCAGGCAGGCATGAAAAACTAAATTCACTGTCTTGGAAGAGAGTGTAATTGATGATGAAGGTACAAAGTCTCCTAAATAAATATGGACATATTTTGAGTGAATTTTGTTTATTACTAAGGATTATTTTGAAGGCATTTTATAATATACACATTTATAATATACAAATGGCCTTTGGTTCAGTGTGGCTCATGGGGTGAGTCAGCATTTGGTATAACTTGCTACATTTTAGGGAATGTTTTTGATACACTCTATCCTAGTTGTTGCCATGACATCCTTTTCATCTTAACCTGATATAACTTAAGTCTTAGATAGTTGGGGCGCTGGGGTGGCTCAGTCAGTTAAGCGACGGACTCTTGATTTCAGCTCAGGTCATGATCTCAGGGTCGTGTAACCGAGGTCCAAATAGGGCACCATGCTCAGCAAGCCCTCTGCTTGAAATTTTCTCTCCCTCTTTCTTAGCCCCTCCCACTCATGCTTGCTCTCTCTAAAATACATAAATCTTAAAAAATATATGTCTTAGATAGTAAAACCAAATCCTTTCAAGAAATAACCCCAGAGTGAAGCATGCAGTAAGATACTAAAGATAATAAAATAGTTTAAAATGTCCAGAATTATGGGAAATCTAGAAACCATTATATCCACGGGCTTCTAGCTTTGCTTTTTTCCTAGATTTCATTCTTGGGTCATGTCAGGAAATCCAAAAACGTCTCCATCTTGGCTACACTTCAGAAACTTTTAAGAATCATAATGCCCAGATCAAATAAATCAGTATCTCTGGGGATGGGATCCGGATATCAGTATTTATAAATTTTTCAGGTGGTTTCAAAATACAATCAAATTTGGGAAACATGGTCCTTATTTAAAAAGGGACCTCTCGGGGCACCTGGGTGGCTCAGTTGGTTAAGCGACTGCCTTCGGCTCAGGTCATGATCCCAGAGACCCGGGATCGAGCCCCACATTGGGCTCCCTGCTCGGCGGGAAGCCTGCTTCTCCCTCTCTCACTCCCCCTGCTTGTGTTCCTTCTCTCGCTGTGTTTCTCTCTGTCAAATAAATAAAATCTTAAAAAAAAAAATTAAAAAAAAAAAGGGACCTCTCAATTAAAAGCAAAGTTGTGTGATCCTCCTGGAATACTGAATTTTGGGGTCAAATCATCTGTAGTAATTTTATTTTTGACTCCTCAATTTTATTTTTGACTTTGAGGAGTCAAAAATAAAATTAGAATTGAGAAAATCTTTTACTGATACCACATAAAGGTTTCCCCTCATGTTTGCAACAGATTTGGGGGTGGTAGAATTCATTCAAAATTAAATAGGAGACAAGCATCACTTACAAACCATCTATTTCTGCTAAGACAGCAACTTACTTTGTGAATTACTGGATAAGGATTAAAGAACAAGTTCTTGAAAGAACATTTACAGTAACTGAGTCACCTGCTGTCACAACAAATCAGTTTCTTACCTGAGAGACTTTCAAAGTCAGGAATAGTAAATGCTTTCAAATGAATTCTAAAAAGCACAAGCTATAATTACATGACTTTGGGAATCAGTTGTTCAAGACCAAATATCCAAAATTCTCTAAATCCAACTCCAAGATTGACTCATGCATTTATCTTTAGGGATTTAGTCTTTGCATCTGTAAAATGGAGTGTTTTCATTTATTTCATGGAGGATTTTAAAAGAATTAATTCTTTATAAGGCACATGGAAGGTGAAAAATACATATACTTAAATTCTGTAAGAGTTTCTATGTAGGTTGCTGAAGATATGACTGAAATTCATTGTCCTAGCTAGAAGTTAGTCTCCTTAAACATATGTTCATTTTCAACTCTTTGTCCATTAATTGATTCAACAAATAGTCAATTGTGACCTACTATGTATCACTGTCTAAGGGGTAAAAAAATTCCCTGTCCTCATGAAATTATAGTCTTTTTTTAAAAAAAGATTTTATTTATTTATCTATTTGACAGAGAGAGAGAGATCACAAGCAGGCAGAGAGAGAGAGGAGGAAGCAGACTCCCTGCTGAGAAGAGAGCCTGATGCGGGCCTCGATCCCAGGACCCTGAGATCATGACCTGAGCTGAAGGCAGAGGCTTAACCCACTGAGCCACCCAGGCACCCCAGAAATTATAGTCTTGTATGGGAAAGAGAAAGGAAACACACAAACACATACCAGGTAGTGATAAGTGCTTAGGGAACAAATAGGAGGGGAAAAGTGGAGGGATAGAAAGTTAAGCAGAGTGGTAGAAGGATCCAGTTCAATGGGGTTGGTTAGAGAGGATGGTCTCTAGGAAAGATTACAAGAAAAAGAGGAGAAGTTGTTCATACAAACATTTTAGGAGAGAGATTTTCTTTTTCTTTTTTTTCTCTTCCTTCCTTCCTTCCTTCCTTCCTTCCTTCCTTCCTTCCTTCCTTCCTTCCTTCCTTCCTTCCTTAGGAGAGAGATTTCTAAACAGAAGGGACATAAGTGGAATGTGCTCAGGATCTTCAAGAATAATACAAAAGCTATTGTATCTAGGTGAAGAGTGAGGCAAATTATTTTAAATGAATATTAACCCATGCATCATAAGACCAAAGTACCCAGATAAGATCAAAGTACCTACTGTTCCAAGTAGATGTGATGGTTTATAGGTTAGCAGAGTTCCAAAAAGGGAAGCTTGGGCATTCTTAGTCAAATATTTATTAGTACCCAGTATATTGTAGATTTTAAAAACCTGCAAATGTTGTTCCCTGGAAGTATATATTTTTGAGAACACATACATAATTTCACCCTCAGCTTGAATAAGCAAACAGAATTACATTAATATTAAGTTTGGATTAGGGTTTAGGCAGATTCTATGGTAAAACTATGCCATTTGTTTTTAAACTAGCAAAGTTGCAAAGAAAAAAGTGACTCCTAAAAAGTAATGACACTTGAATGAGACTCCAAAGGAATAATTTGTATTTTCTCTATGCTCTCAAATGTGTCACTAGACTTACTGATTAAGCTGAAAAATCATTCAAAATTATACTGAATTCTTTCTAGAAGTTCAAATCTTACAGACTATAGTACTGAAAAAGGAAAATATATTAAGATATTTACAATCAAAATAGGAAGGAAATTTTTTTAAATATTAAATATGGAAGGCAAACCAAAAAGTACAGAAAATAATATAGTAGACAATGCACTTCAGTAGAAAATATAATCTACATTTTTATTTCATTTAACAGGTTAACATCAATGCCTGCTTATATTTCTGCTCTCTTCTCTCTCTTTTTTTAAATTTAATCAATACATGGCGAAAATCGTTTCATCTATGCCCAAATGACAGGTGTCACACCATGTTATCTGTAGATATTTTATTATGTATCTTTAAAAGGTTGTCTTTATGGGGTGCCTGGGTGGCTCAGTGGGTTAAAGCCTCTGCCTTCGGCTCAGGTCATGATCTCAGGGTCCTGGGATCAAGGCCCGCATCAGGCTCTCCACTCAGCGGGGAGCCTGCTTCCTCCTCTCTCTCTGTCTGCCTCTCTGCCTACTTGTGATCTCTTGCTCTCTCTGTCAAATAAATAAATAAAATCTTTTAAAAAAAAAAGGTTGTCTTTTAAAAAAAAGAACAATACATCCTTTATGTGGTCAGAGTTCAGACATACAAAACATAAAATTTACCATTTTAATCATTTTCAAGTGGACAGCTCAGTGGCACATTCACACTGTAGCACAACGTTCTTCAGAACTTTCTCATTTTCCCAAATGGAAATTTCATACTCATTAAACAAGAATCCCTGATTCCTCTCCCTGTTCTTCCCCAGGAGTATGACAATCCCCATTCGACTTCCTATCTCTATGAAATGTAATGACTCTAGGTCCCTCCTAGAAGTAGAAGCATGCACCATCTGTCTTTTGGAACTGGCTTCTTTCACTTAGTGTGTCTTCAGGGTCCATCCATGCTGTAGCGTGTGTCAGAATCTCCTTCCTTTTGAAGACAGAGAGACAGCGAGAGAGGGAACACAAGCAGGGGGAGTGGGAGAGGGAGAAGCAGGCTTCCTGTTGAGGAGGGAGCTCGATGTGGGGCTTGATCCCAGGACCATGGATCATGACCTAAGCCAAAGGCAGATGCTTAATGACTGAGCCACCCAGCGCCCCTCCTAATTCTTCTTAACTGTTTTATTTCCATCCTTACTTGCAAATTCACTGAATTCTTTAGGGATAAAGCACATAAAACATGTGGTAGTGATATTTTCCGAAACCCAAAGAGACAAGGAATCCAAGAATCAAATGACAGAATTTAAACCTTTATAAGATCTTTATAGGAGGGGCACCTGGGTGGCTCAGTTGGTTGGGCATCTGCCTTCGGCTCAGGTAATGGTCCCGGAGTCCTGGGATCAAGCCCTGCATCCCTGCTGCGGAGCAGAGAGCCTGCTTCTCTGTCTTCCTCTGCCTATCGCTTCCCCTACTTGGGCTCTGTTTCTCTCTATCAAATAAATGAAGAAAAATCATTAAAAAAAAAAGACCTTCATAGGAGTTTAGGCGACTCAAAGTTAACTACTTTGAAAGTAAAAGCAAACTGCCCTCCTGAGTTTGTGAAGCCGGCTACTTTTTTGTGTCGTTGGTATGGTGTCACCCGATGAGAGCTCATCGCCGAGAGTCCACAATCAGCAAGGCTGGCTGTCCGTGAAGCTGGGCGGGTCGGGAAGGGGAACCAGGTTCTGACATGTTGATTCAGCACCGCTGGCAAAGACAGGGCCCTTGTTCAATCCCAGACAGAGTTTCCCAATACATCTGCAAGTAGGCTCGCTGAGAAACAAGACTCCAGGTGCCTGTATCAATCACCAAGTCACCTCCGGTAGGGGCCCTTGAAAGAATCGGGAATGACAGGGAGACCGATGTGAATAAGTATTTTGTGCATTATTGATGTCAAGCAGGAAATGAAAATCTAAAGATCTGAATTCATTAAAGTTAACTATATATTGATGGACTTAGGGTCTTAAAAATACAGTTCTATGTCTTCTCTCAATTTTTTCCAACCTATTCTTTGAAAATGTTATATTAAAGTTAGCATCAGGATTCTATAGAGATAATACAATATGAAATTGCTCTTAAGATATATTAATTTGGGGGCGCCTGGGTGGCTCAGTCGTTAAGCGACTGCCTTCGGCTCAGGTCATGATCCCGGAGTCCAGGGATCGAGGCCCACATCAGGCTCCCTGCTCGGCAGGAAGCCTGCTTCTCCCTCTCTCAGTCCCTCTGCTTGTGTTCCCTCTCTGGCTGTGTTTCTCTCTGTCAGATAAATAAATAAAATCTTTAAAAAATATATTAATTTTAAAATATTTTAATTAGTTAAATTAAATCAGCAAATTGTATCCAATTTCACATAATTGCAAAGTTTCCATCTAGGATATGAAATATAATTGGTTAACTATTTTAATAAATTTTTAGCACTTTGTAGCCCTGCATACATAAACAAATCTCTCCTATAACAAAACTCCATGGACATGAGAGAGGAAAGAATAGTATTTACTTTACATTCCAATATTATGGTTGGAAGACAATAATATTCACCAACTTGAAGTGTGAGTAAACCAAACAGTATAAAATACAGTTCTCTAATCTCTAGTTAGTTTTCTAATGCCACTAAGTAAAAGTGCTATCCAAAATATGCATCAATGGAGAATAATTGAATATTAATGTTGAATGGAATGTTAAGATTATAGAACTCAGGGAGCCATAATTGCATTGGATTCATGAATTGAGAATCTGAAAAATTCTCTCAAAAAATGCATATAATTTTGCTTATAATTTCATATATTCCGAGATTGTCTGATGCCCCAATAAAGCATGTGAATAATTCAACTCCTTCCTTTTATGGTTCATAGAACTGAGACTAATTGTGCTTATATGACCCACTCCCAGCTACAGAGTAGGGTAGGGTAGAGAGCTCACTCTAGTTACAAAGCGATTTTTGCTATCACTCGGTTATGAAATGTCTAAGCAAGAGTTCATCTAAATATAAGCAATTGACAGGAGTGGCCCATTGGCCTAAATGCCCTGACCTCGTCTCTGACAGTGCCTCAGATCCTCAGATGTGGGGTCTTCAGGTCGCATATTTGCCTTATTGTGGACATGAAGCACAGTCCTTAGTTCAAATGCTGGCTGATGCAAATCTGATATGGGTCACTAGCCCAGACTCTCTCTCTCATGCCAAATTCCTGCTTTGAGACTCTTGGCTTCCTTATCTGTTGCTGACCCTGCACCTTTACATATTTGCCTACTTTGTAGAACAAGGAGGAGGGGCTGGAGAAAGGACTTGGGAGGTGATGCAGAAAACTCTTTACCAGGATTAAATTAAGCAAGGGCAACATTTTCAAAAGCTTCATGTGCTTTAGATATTTTTTTGTAGCTACAAGTGAGAGTTCTGGACATGTTTTGTATTGTAATACTGGACAACCATATTCCTAATGCTGTTGAAAGGTATTTAAAACGCCCAGTTTTAAGAGACCATGCAATCTACTTGGAGAAGCTGTGCATGTTGGATAATGGTTGTGTTAAGGCCAAGAGGGAAGCTTGGATTGATATTCCAAGTTGAAGGGGGATTTCCTTGTGATCATATTAGCTCTCAAATAAATCATAAATTGAAATATAGAAATATAACATAAACCCAATAAGTGTTTTTTCTGATTGCTTGAACAAAACATATATACTTTTTTCAAGTGACTTTTATTTTTATTTTTTATTTTATTTTTTAGAAGACAGAGAGAGAGAGAGAGAGAGAGAGAGAGAAAAATCATGAGCTTGTGGGGGGATGGGAGCAGAGGGAGAGGAACAAGCATACTTCCCACTGAACGAGGAGTCCACCAGACTGATCCCAGGATGCTGGGATCATGATCTGAGCTGAGGGCAGACACTTAAAGTGAGCCATCCAGGAGCCCTATATCCTGGTATTTTTAACAAATGTAACAATGTAGATATTTTTAAAGTTGTTACATTTTCTTGGAGAACAATTTATTCCTTATTTATTTATTTAGAGAGTACATGGGGGAAGGGAAAGGGGGAGGGTAGAGGGAGAGAATATTAAGCAGTTTCCAAGCCCAGGGCAGAGTCCCATACAGGGCTTGATCTCAAGACCCTGAGATCATGACCTGACCTAAAATCAAGAGTCAGATGCTTAACCAACTGAACCACTTAGATGCTCCTTGGAAAACAATTTCCAATGGCTGTATAGATTTTTATCATATAGGCATGCCAATATTTACTTAATCATTTACTCTATTATTGGAAATCCAAGGTATTTTCAATTTTCCTCGCTGAATATTGTTATATGTGGATCTTTCGGTGCATCTCTATTTCTTTAGAGCAAGTCCCAGGCGTAGAATATTTCTTTAGGATTTTGTGGCCTACCATTAAATACCCTACACAAAGTTGTACCAATATACTCCTAGCTGTAATTCAACCTGAGAATGCTCTTTTCCCTTATCCTTCTATTTATATTGTTTGTTAATTTTTTTTCTTTTTCTTTTAATTGTATTTGTAGGAGATGATGGATATTAACTAAACTTACAGTGATAATCATTTTATAATATATGTAAGTCAAACCATTATGCAGCTTACTTTCAGCCTACACAGTGATGTATGTAAATTATATTTCTAAAATATTGGGGAAAAGTTCAGTATTTATTTATTTATTTTTTTTAAAGATTTTATTTGTTTGACAGAGAGAAACATAGCCAGAGAGGGAACACAAGCAGGGGGAGTGAGAGAGGGAGAAGCAGGCTTCCCGCCGAGCAGGGAGCCCGATGTGGGACTCGATCCCGGGTCTCCGGGATCATGACCTGAGCCGAAGGCAGTCGCTTAACCAACTGAGCCACCCAGGCGCCCCAAAGTTCAGTATTTATATAAAAAAATCTGTGGCAATGTGATAGGCTAAATATGATCCTCTATTATAATTTTCATTATTTTGATTACAATTTAAATTAAACCATTTTTCCTTATATTTGTTATCTATTTGTGTTTTTTCTAATATATGCTGTTTGCATTTTTAATTACAATAGTCATCATTTGCAAACTGATTTGTAAATTTGTAGGAATTCCCTGTTTATCTTGAGTATAAACTCTATGTTTTATGTATTGAAAATATTTCCCATTTTTCATTTTCTTTAGCTTATCATGGCACTTTTTCCCTCTAATACGTCATGAAATGGCCCCATATCTCCAAATTCTGTTAAGCTGAACTATTTACAGTGGGGGCAGCCCTCATTGTATTTATCTGAGAGGATGAATGGAGGGGACACATAGAGGGTTTGGGGAGTTAAAGGTGAAGTTTTGGAAGTCTTCAGCACCTCTGGTTTCTCATGGCTATTTCCATTCTAATTGCTGAGATTATACATTTTTCTGGATCAACCCACAAATTCTGGTTTCAAAAGCAGTCGTAACACAGACACTGGTTGTATTAATCCATACGTTGTCTTCGCAAGTGTTGTTCTGGATGACTTTGAGCCGTCTGAGACGGCTGGCTACAGTCAGAAGGCCTTCTGGTTCATAGTTGTGTTCTTACTCTGTTTTGCTCCAGACGCCCTGGCCCAAAGCCCATCTCCTTGCTCTCATTGCACTGCCTTGAAAGGCTGCAAAAACTGAACACACTTTAATATATTCTCCTTTGTTTCCAGGACTATTCACTTCTCACCCCTTCTGCTTTGACATGACTCTTTTCTGTTACTTTGTCTGTAACTTGCCAACTCACTTGCAGATACAAATGTCTAGGCTAAGATTCTGTTGGTTTCAAAGAGAACCCAATTCAAGGTGTTCTAGCAAAAGCAGGGAATGTATTATACGCCTCGAGGGCAAGGAATTTAGTTAAGACTCATGCATACCAGGCAGGAAACCAAAATGTTGGAAATTCGAGAAATTTTATCTTCTCTCTTATATTTGCTATCATTTCATGTCTGCCTTTTTCTTTCTTGATGGGCTGGCTTTCTCCTCCCAAGTCCCTCCAATAGTCTAGGGATAGCACTCATGGTTTCTAGTTTAACATCTGGGCCCATAAGAAGACTGGCTTTGGGGCACCTGGGTGGCTCAGAGGGTTAAGCCTCTGCCTTCAGCTCTGGTCATGATCTCAAGGTCCTGGGATGGAGTCCCACATCCGGCTCTCCGCTCAGTGGGAAGCCTGCTTCCCACTCTCTCCGCCTGCCTCTCTGCCTACTTGTGATTGCTCTCCCTCTCTGTCAAATAAATAAATAAAATCTTAAAAAAATAAATAAATAAATAAATAAATAAATAAAATCTTTAAAAAAAAAAAAAAAAGAAAGCCTCTGCTTTCTTCCTCTCAGTCCTGAAGGGGAGTAGAATAGTCCACAAGGTTATTTTGAGTTGAAGGCAGCTGAGAAGCAGATATAAGAAAAGCCTGTATTCTTCTCCCATTTGCCTAAAAAGCAGGACATGAATTTACAAAGGTATCCCACTCTACCAGACAGGATAAAGGTTAACCCCTGGGGACAACTTGAGACCCTCATCACTAAAGAAGTCACTGATTTAAATGTGTATTATCAATCCTACTGCCCCTCACTGGCCTTCCCTCTCCCCTTTTCTTTGTCTTCAGGGGAACATGATTTATAAGCCATACTTTTAACCCACCCCTTTGAATTACTGGTTTCCCCCTGGGTATCTCCCATTTATACATAAGGTACACATGTTAATAAACTTCCGTTAGTTTTTCTCTTGTCAATCTCTTTTAGTACAGAGGCCTCAGCCAAGACATCAGAAGGTTACAGGGAAAATTATATTTTCTCCCTTACAAATTTAAACTCCTAGGATACAGCTCCTATATTTCTTCTAGTTAATCTTGAGGGATATTTTTATTTAATTTGTACATCATGTTAAACTTGTTTTTAAAAGGCTTATTTAGAAAGTCAATGTAAAAAAAATTGAATAGTAAATTGAATATTCTGTTCTAGAACAAACCCCAAACTCCTAACACATAAACGTCATATTTTTGTTTTGAAAATGTAAATTAGCTGTCAATGTGATTGTACTCGAGAACAACTAAGACCAGGGAACAATATTATCTTACAGAGGAAGGGAAAAGCTTCCTCAAATTGTTCTTTTTTTTTTTTTAGCATCTAAAGAGCCACTACAGTTTGGGAACAAAGGAACAAAACTTAGGAGTCTGCTAGACTTCCCTCAAATCTGCTGTGAGAATTTTGAAAAGGGCACCAGCTTTTTTAACTTCTCAGAGGACCACATTTTCTAAGAGTCTTAATCAACAGTAGACAATACTTGATTTTTCCATCTTGATGAAGACAAGAGAGACAGAAACCTTCTTACGTTTTCTTGCATTCAGGTACCCTGCACAGAGCCTTATGGAAATATTTGTTGGGTGAATAATGAAGCCATGACCAAGTGCTTATATTTCAACACATCAATGATCCTTATATTTACATGGCATTATTCCAAGAACCTTCACCATTTCATGGGATGAAGTAGGGTAGGTAGGGAATCGGGTTTCATTGTTCTGTATTTCAGAAGAGAAAACAGAAACTCCTTTTTGCTACAAGAGTAATGAAGTATCAGAAAGAAAATAAATAGTGGGCACCTGGGTGGCTCAGTGGATTAAAGCCTCTGCCTTCAGCTCAGGTCATGATCTCAGGGCCCTGGGATCAAGGCCCATGTCAGGCTCTCTGCTCAGCTGCTCATCGGGGAGCCTGCTTTCCCCTTTCTCTACCTGCCTCTCTGCCTACTTGTGATCGCTCTCTGTGTCAAATAAACAACTAAAAATCTAATTAAAAAAAAAAGAATATAAATGGTAACTTTGGCTTCCCTGTTGTTTAATAAATACATGGCTTTATTATAATAATAATCAAAACTATAGTTCTTTGGGAAAACTTCCCATTTTTGACGGTATGCTGTGCTTTATGATATGTGTTCTACTGTGCCATTGTAGATGTCACCGAGGACTGTATTTATTTTAAAAATAGAATGCTTCACAAGTAGTTTGCAATAGTCCTGTGTCATTTATTGAAAAGCTAGCAGTTAACTAAATTTGCTTTTAAAAATGAAAAATATTTTTCAAAACTATGCAGAGGCAAAGCCTCAAACCACTTGTCTCACTGTCACCAATTCCCATGAAGAAATGTCTTGCCTCTCAAACTCATAACTGAAACCCGATGACCAAGTCTGCATGCACCACCCTTGGAGGGAGGGCCCCGGAAGCTGAAACCATCTGTCACTCCCCCTGCCAGGGAGCTGCTGGGTCCGTGGGCGTGGTGCCTTGTTCTATATTCACCAAGGCCCCCAGAGGCAACTTTCACAAGATGCACCTTAGAGTGGTCCCTGTTCCTGGCTTAACCTTCAGCATTGGGCACAGAAGGGGTGGGGGACTCCTCCCTGCTGGCATGCTCCCTATTTCCCCCCTCCCAGATGTGCTTCCTCTTAAAGCACCAGTGGTCATGACTATTTCACAGATGTTTTTCATTTCTCTTTTTCTGGAATGATTTTCCTTCTTTTTCTCTGAAAGAGGATGTTTGCAACACGATTGGCATTGAGAATGATGGGGTGGGGTGGGGTGAGGGGTTTAGGGGCACTGCTACCTATAGACCCCCAGGGCAGGGTTTAGAATGCTAGGTGACATTGTGGCCAATTCTTTGGCCTTCAGTGAGATTATCGGGATCCTGCAGAATATCTTCAGCTGAAAGTACTTCCAACGGATGCTAAAAATACATTGCAGTTTATTTTCCTCAGTAGGGAGCATATGTGTTCCCGCTTGACCTGGAAACACAAAGAGAGCCAATGTTAAATTGAATGCTGCCCATTCCAAGATAAATTTGTTTCTGTAGTGTGGGGCAAAGAAAAAACAACAGACATATTGGTACCATTTTGCCTTTGCTCTCTGGGGCAGTCAGGGTCTTGAACACATTTTTTTTATGCTCTGTTTGCAGTTAAGTGACCACTCAGCCTTCTTAGCCGATGCTAATAGAAACTGGCTTGCATTCAAATCAGATGGTGAGTCCTAAGATGGGTCAAACTTCAGTTTTTTGTTTTGTTTTTTCTAAACAAAAGACAAAAGATGTCAGATTCTTTGTATCTAATCTTAGCTTGATAATTCTGTTTTTTACCATTTTCATTTTTTTTTTTAAAGCTTCATGTTCTTCCCAAAAGACATTCTGAATGCCTTCTGTTTGAAGTACAGGTTTTATGTATTAAATCCTTTCTCTCCAAATAAACTAATCAAACACAACTTATCTACAAATGGCAGAGAAATTCTCTTTCCTGCTGGAACATTTAACAACAGATGTTAAACCCATTTCTTGTACTTTGGAGATACTATTTTTTTGAGCTTTCTGTTGTCCAATATGACATTCTTCAATACTGTAAGAGCAAAGTTCAATTTCTCCAGCTGGTACCACTTCTCTATAGCTAAAAATACATACCCTGCTGACAGTGAACAAGACCCATTCCCCTCCCAAGAAATAGCACAGTGATTAAAACATGAGCTTGGATTCTGCCTTCTTTGGAGTCTGGATTGCATCATTTTTCTGTCTATAAAATGAGAAGAATGGAACCCACTATTCAAGGCTATTGTGAAGGTCAAATGAAAGCTTGCATGAAAAGCTTAGGGCACAGTGCCTGAGCACACAGACAACCTTAAATACACACTGGCTACTGATATGGGTGATTCTTCTTCGATATCTTGGTTAGTCATGCCCAGCAGCAAAGAGATGACATGACTTCCCAGATCCTCTGTGGCTAAGCGGTCCTATGCCAATTCTCAAGGATTTATTTCTAATAAGTAAAACCTTCTTTGCCTCTTTCTGTTTTCCCCTTGATTTCCTCCACTTCTGTGTCCAACAAAACCAACTGAAGAATACGGCTTGATTAAAATCATGGAGGTAAATTTTTTCTCTTACTTACCTTTATCCACGCACCAAGGATCGCTTTTGTTGTTACTGGTTTTTTAAAGCAAAACATTAGCTGGATCTAAAATTATAAGAAAGGACAATGTGAGAAGCCCTTCCCTCTTTCTTTGATAAAAGCTGCATACAGTAGCCTCTCCAGACTTCAAGGAGAGAACGAAGCAAGTACTGTAACCCACTTCATTTGCGCTGAAGCCTTAAGGGAAGGTCAAATTTCCTTTCAAGACGAGACAGGTAGTTTCCGTACTCCAATGTTAGTCAGAACTTCAAGCTCATGACTGTCCTCTCTGATAAATTAGTAAGCATTCATTTACTAAGCAAATCAGAACTACTTTGAAAGTCTAAGCCAACTGAAGCAAGTAAAATGTTGCATCTCTGGGAAGCTGTGCTTTTTGAACTCCTGAAAAGTAAAGAGAAAGCAAGAAAAAGGGCTCTTTTGAAAGACCAAATAGGTTTACTAATTGTGCTGGCTTCCCAGGATTGCCCTGGATTTAGGTGCCGAATGTCTCCTACCCTGGGAACCCCCTAAGTCTTGGGCACACTGGGACATTTGGCTGCCTTAAAATAAAGACTTGATTAAGCTGTAGTCGATAAAAATAAAATTCAGTGGAAAAGGGTACTTACAAGATTTTCTAAATTAAGCATTTTTAATGTAAGGAGGATAATATAAATATAAACAGGAAAAGCATAATGACTAAATATTTTCATAAGAAGTTGTCCCTATCTCCATAAGTCCGGGCACGTTTGTCCTGTAGCTGTCGTAGCAGTTCATTTCACAGCACTTACTTTAGTTGCAAACCTGATTCCTACTCGGAAATAATTAGTCTTTAGAAGGCTGTTTTTGAAAACCCCAAACTTAACGTGATGCCAAATATCCTATGGGCCAAAAGGGAGAAAGTTTCCAAAGGGAGTTGCTTACTGTGTTTCACAACGGAAGGTCAAGGAAGGGGAAAGGAGAATGAAAGTTCACCTTCGGGAGCAATGCTACTGGTACAGTGGGGATGGAGGCCAGATTATGGAGCCAAGGAGGGAACCAGTGGAGAGGAGCCTGACCACTGCTCCAGAGCACTTACACAAGATATATGACAGGGTTAAGAAGTAAAGCAACAAGACACTAGCTAGAGGGTTAGCAAGGTCAAGAGAAAAATCCATCAAGATGGAGGAAAGTTGAATATGTTGAAGACATAGTCAAAGAAACTAGAGTTCACCTGGAACTTGTTGCTAGGCTTAGCAGGGGCTAAGGGCAGAGTACCTGGGCTCCCAAGGCCATCTGGACCATTATTGACAGGTATTTAAGTAGAAGACTCTTGCCTGAGTGCCTAGGATCCTCTCCTCTAGCCTACCACCTCTTTAAGGCCTTGCTTAAGACCAGCCTCAAGTGTGCTTTCCCATTCTCCAAAACGACTGAAAGGACAGCTACCCAAGCGGAGTCTGCACTCTGGGAGGAAGCCCATCTGCATGGGATGTTATCACAATCATGACAGCTCCGAAAATGCAAGCAACCTCAGAGTCAGAAAAATAGGGTCAATGAAAAGATTTGCAAAGTTTATAGATTAGGTCCATAACATAAAAATATCGAAGGCAAGAAAATTTTGAATAGTTAGGATCCCTCTTTTCCAAACTGGGATGATTGCCTTTTGCTTTTGGGAAAACCCTAACTTGCAGGGCCTGGGGCAAGAGAATAAATGTAGGTCCATATCATATATGCCTAAGCATCTAAATATGCTACATTAGGCTCACAAGTGTGGCACACCCACAGCCCCTCTCATCCTAACCTGGGCCCCATCCAGCACAGGGAGGAGACTGTGGCATGAAGGGATGGCTGGGGATGTACACATCAGCAACTCCTGAGTGACTGTGAAAGACTGCCCCCACCTCCCCCAAGCAGGTTGGAGGCTCTCTGCATCAGGACTTTAGGGTCCTTCATACCAAGAGTGTTCTAGAACGTTGTGGGGGCATGCCCATCATTCTCCTTGGCCTATCAGGAACTTTCCCACAAGGTGTAGAGGGTGGCAAGAGGAGGACCAGATGTAGCAAGGTTGGATGCCCAGGGCAGGGATTTTCTTGCCTGGGTTTAAGAACCATACTAAACACAATTTATTTACCTGGAGTTTTATTTTATCATTGCATCCTCCTGATTTGACTTTCAAGTTCTTAGCACACTGCTTTCAAAGAACTCTTGGACCACACTTTACAAGGCTTCCTACATCACTGACTGCAACAGCACATGGCAGGTGGGGGGATTCAGAAAGAAGTGTTCCTATCAAGCATTCACACCATGCTTTAGTGTTGCAGTGCAAGGTAAGAGGTCCTAAATGGGGCATTCTCCAGTCCTATCCAGCTCTTGTTATCAAATAAAAAAAAAAATCACATATTCTCTCCTGACAAAAGAAGAGCACAGTTTGCAAAGACATTTAAAATGCAAGCCCGCCTTTTTCTTTTCCTTTCTTCTCCTTCCTTCCTTCCTTCCTTCCTTCCTTCCTTCCTTCCTTCCTTCCTTCCTTCCTTCCTTCCTAGCAGGTGCATGTGAAGCAGTGGGAAGGGTTGGGGGAAGGGGGGAGGAGGGGCAGAGGGAGAGGGTGGGGTCGAGGGAGAGAGAGACTCTCAAGCAGACTTCCTGCTGAATGTGGAGCCCCACACAGAGCTCTGTCTGACAACCCTGTGATCATAACCGGAGCCCAAATCAAGAACCGATTGTCAGATGTTCAACTGACTGAACCACCAAGGTGCCCCTGGAAGTATAAATTTCTGATAGCTTCTAAACCCGACCAGTTTAGCAGAGATCATTTAGATCTATTCCAAACCATTTCAGGACTTCAGTTTAGACATTGAAAGTGGGGTAGGGAGCTGATGCCTTCTCCAATCTCTTTGCTCAGGCTGAGGTTCACATTTGGGTTGGAAGGAGCTAAAGGTGGAGAATTTAAGGTCTGACTCAAGAACACCATGAAGGTGATGCACTCAAAGGAATAATGCACATGGGGAGTTAGCCCACCTAGGTCTGTCCTTTATCTGGTTGGCTGCCTGAGAAGTCACTTATTTCGAGCCCGTTTACTCCGTGAAAATAAAAGGTCAGTTTAGGTAATCTAGAACTTTTCTTGGGGTGGGAGGCTGGGGTAATCCTTGAACAATATGATCTCCCAAGGGGCTCCTTCAGGGCACAGCTCAACTCTCCCTGTGGACCACCCACATCTCCCTGTGCTCCCTGTGGGAGCTTCCGGAATCAGCCTGGCCCCCGGGAGCATCCTGCACTTAGAAGGTGTAGGACCAAGGCTGGAGAACCATCCCTGAGGCGGAGTTGCAGACCTAGACATCTAGCAGCTCTCTTTGAATAGACAAACTATTTCTACCGAAATAACTGCACCAAATATGGGTCCTGGAAGGACAACAACCTCGTGTGAAGGGAGAGCAACAATGCGCTCAGTGGTGCATTTAATCAATTACATCTGGCCTGGTGTCTCTGAAAACTATTTGTTTCATTATTAACCAACTTAGAAGCAGTGATGGAGGTGAGATCGACACCTAATAGGTTTCCAGGTTCCAGTAAATTCTGAAGAAACTATTTACTGAGTGTAGATGCGATCTGAAGGAAAAGTCCTCAGAGAGGAAGAATAAACCCTAAAATTGAGCACCCTTTTCTTGAACTAACAGTAAAGGAACCGTACAAAGGGGATATGGGATTTGTTTCACAGCGTTGTGAGAATAAATGGGCTACCCCACATCAAAAGCCCTTGCATGGCGTGCCCCCCACCCCAGTCCCCACAGTGCAGCCGCGAGAAGCCTGCTCAAAGCCTTCCCCAGCGGAGCTGAGAACTTCTGTCTCAGCCGGTCTGGCCCAAAATAGGGCCTCAGTAAATATTTACCGAATGAATGAAGGGTTGCCTACTTTAGTCCTTCTTTTGTTTAGTCCACTCTGGATCTAAGCTCCTACAATGAAATTCAGGCCACTGAATTCTGCCCGTTCCATTACGGTGTGGACGCAGGGTCGGTGGGACGGGAAGGTCTGTAAAGAATGAGTAAGGGAAGCCCCCGGCTCCGACACAGGAAGGAAGAGAAAGAACTCCCTGGAGGCGGAGGGCCAACAAAGAGCCAGATGCAGGCGAGCCCCACCGGGACCACGCCGAAGCTCCGCTCGGTAGCCACCACCGGCTCCCCGCGCGCGTCCAGCCAGGCGCGGTCCTCACTCCCCGGCCCGCAGCGCCCCGGGAACCCGCGGCTCCCGCCCCCGGGGCGGTGCCGGGAACACGCGGCGCCTCCGCTGGTCACGTGGGGGCCGCTCCGCCGGGCGGCGCTGCCGCTTCCCGATCGAGCCCTCCCAGCGCCGGGGACGCGGCGCTCGCGCTCCCGCCGGAGCCCCGGGAAGCGGAGACAAGGAGGCGCCGCCGCCCCCTCCTCCCGGCTGCGCCCCGGCCCTGCGCCCGCAACATGCCGGCCGCCGCGCCGAGCGCCGCCCCCCTTCCTGGGCTCACGGACGCGACGAGGCTGCCGGCCGCGGGGCCGCGGCGGCGAGGGTAGCGGGGCCGGAGTCGGCACCGAGGCGCCGCCGCGAGGCGGGCGGAGCGGGAGGAGGAGCAGCAGGCATCCTCCGCGGCGCGGCGGGCGGCGGCCCTGCTGCTGCCCCGGCGCGCCCATGGCCCGGGAGCAAGGAGAATGCGAGCTGCACCGCCCGCCGGCCGCCGCCGCCTCCCCCGCCTCCCCCTGCGCCGCGCGCTCGGCGCCCCCCGGAGCTGTTCGCGTCGCCGCCGCCCCCCAGCTGCGGGCGCCCGGCCGCTGGCTGCGCTAGGACCCTCAGCCGCCGCTCGCCGAGGGCCGGCGGGAAGGGAGGAGCGAGAGGGCCCGGGAGACTGGCGCCCGCCGGGGCGCAGCGCGGCATGTAGCTGCGGGCGCCCGCGTGAGGCTGTCGGCCCGGGGCCCCGCCATGGCTGGGAAGGACAGCGGGAACCTGAAGACGGTGAGGCTGTGGCGGGACGCCGCCCTGCGCGCCAGGAAGCTGCGGAGCAACCTGCGCCAACTCACCCTCAGCGCGGCCGGGGGCTGCCAGGCGACCGCCCCGGAGCAGCTCGACTCCCCCGACGCCCCCCAGCTCGTGCTGCCGGCCAACATCGGGGACATTGAGGTGCTGAACCTGGGGAACAACGGCCTGGAGGAGGTGCCCGACGGGCTGGGCTCGGCGCTGGGCAGCCTGCGCGTCCTGGTGCTGCGCAGGAACCGCTTCGCCCGGCTGCCCCCGGCCGTGGCCGAGTTGGGCCACCACCTCACCGAGCTAGACGTGAGCCACAACCGGCTGACCGTCCTGGGCGCGGAGGTGGTGAGTGCCCTGCGGGAGCTGCGCAAACTCAACCTCAGCCACAACCAGCTGCCGGCCCTGCCTGCCCAGCTGGGGGCCCTGGCCCACCTGGAGGAGCTGGACGTCAGCTTTAACCGGCTGGCACACCTGCCCGACTCCCTCTCCTGCCTCTTCCGCCTGCGCACCCTCGACGTGGACCACAACCAGCTCACGGCTTTCCCCCGGCAGCTGCTGCAGCTGGCGGCCCTGGAGGAGCTGGACGTGTCCAGCAACCGGCTGCGGGGCCTACCTGAGGATATCAGTGCCCTGCGTGCCCTCAAGATCCTCTGGCTGAGTGGGGCCGAGCTTGGCACCCTGCCCAGCGGCTTCTGCGAGCTGGCCGGCCTCGAGAGCCTCATGCTTGACAACAACGGGCTGCAGGCTTTGCCCGCCCAGTTCAGCCGCCTGCAGCGGCTCAAAATGCTCAACCTCTCCTCCAACCTCTTTGAGGAGTTCCCTGCCGCGCTGCTGCCCCTGGCTGGGCTGGAGGAGCTCTACCTTAGTCGCAACCAGCTCACCTCCGTGCCATCGCTCATCTCAGGCCTGGGCCGGCTGCTCACCCTCTGGCTGGATCATAACCGGATCCGCTACCTGCCGGACTCCATCGTGGAGCTGACAGGTCTGGAGGAGCTGGTGCTGCAAGGGAACCAGATCGCCGTGCTGCCGGACAACTTCGGCCAGCTCTCCAGGGTGGGCCTGTGGAAGATCAAGGACAACCCACTGATCCAACCCCCCTACGAGGTCTGCATGAAGGGCATCCCCTACATCGCAGCCTACCAGAAGGAGCTGGCTCATTCACAGCCTGCCGTGCAGCCCCGCCTCAAGCTGCTCCTGATGGGCCACAAGGCTGCTGGGAAGACCTTGCTCCGCCACTGCCTCACAGAGGAGAGAGTGGAGGGAAACCAGGGAGGTGGGGACAAGGAAAAGAGCTACCCCCCTTCCGCTCCTTCTGTGAACAAAGGCATCGAGGTGACCAGCTGGACCGCGGATGCTTCCCGCGGGCTGCGGTTCATTGTGTATGATTTAGCTGGTGATGAAAGTTATGAGGTGATCCAGCCCTTCTTCCTCTCCCCGGGAGCCCTGTACGTGCTGGTAGTGAACCTGAGCACCTATGAGCCTCACCGCTTTCCCACCGCCGTGGGCTCCTTCTTGCATCGGGTGGGGGCCCGGGTGCCCCATGCTGTGGTGTGCATCGTGGGCACGCACGCTGACTTGTGTGGGGAGCGGGAGCTGGAGGAGAAGTGTCTGGACATTCACCGCCAGATCGCCCTGCAGGAGAAGCATGACGCAGAGGGCCTGAGCCGGTTGGCCCAGGTGGTGGACGAGGCCCTGGCCCGCGACTTTGAGCTGCGCTCCGCCAGCCCCCATGCCGCCTACTATGGGGTTTCAGACAAGAACCTTCGGCGGCGCAAGGCCCATTTTCAGTACCTGCTCAATCACCGGCTGCAGATCCTCTCCCCGGTGTTGCCTGTTAGCTGCAGGGACCCTCGTCAGTTACAGCGCCTTCGGGACAAACTGCTCTCGGTAGCTGAGCACAGGGAGATCTTCCCCAACTTACACAGAGTACTGCCTCGATCCTGGCAGGTGCTGGAGGAACTGCATTTCCAGCCACCTCAGGCACAGCAACTGTGGCTCAGCTGGTGGGACTCGGCCCGCCTGGGCCTGCAGGCCGGTCTGACTGAGGATCGGCTGCAGAGTGCCCTTTCTTACCTGCACGAGAGCGGCAAGCTGCTCTACTTTGAGGACAGCCCAGCCCTCAAAGAGCATGTCTTCCACAACCTCACCCGCCTCATCGACATCCTCAATGTCTTTTTCCAGAGAGATCCTTCCTTATTGCTGCACAAGCTGCTCCTCGGGACCAGCGGTGAGGGCGAGGGCGAGGGCCAAGTTGAAAGCTCCCGGCTGATGGCGACGCCTACCCCGGGCCAGGAGCCGCTCCGGGCCACCCAGCTCCATCATTACGTGGAGGGCTTTCTGCTTCACGGGCTCTTGCCAGCCCATGTCATTCGGTCGCTGCTGAAGCCGCACATCCAGGCCCAGCAGGACTTACAGCTGCTGCTGGAGCTGCTGGAGAAGATGGGACTCTGTTACTGCCTCAATAAGCCCAAGGGCAAGCCTTTGAATGGGTCCACGGCTTGGTACAAGTTCCCATGCTATGTGCAGAATGAGGTGCCCCACGCAGAGGCCTGGATTAACGGGACCAACCTGGCCGGGCAGTCTTTTGTGGCTGAGCAGTTGCAGATCGAATACAGTTTCCCCTTCACCTTTCCACCTGGCTTGTTTGCACGCTACAGTGTCCAGATCAACAGCCACGTGGTGCACAGATCGGATGGGAAACTGCAGATCTTTGCGTATCGAGGGAAGGTTCCCGTGGTGGTCAGTTACAGACCTGCCAGGGGGGTCCTGCAGCCAGACACTCTGTCCATTGCCAGCCACGCATCATTACCAAATATATGGACGGCATGGCAAGCCATAACCCCCTTGGTAGAGGAACTGAATGTTCTCCTTCAGGAATGGCCTGGACTGCACTACACCGTGCACATTCTCTGTTCTAAGTGCCTTAAGAGAGGGTCGCCCAATCCACACGCTTTCCCGGGTAAGTAGAGAGAAAGGACGTGGCTCTTCTATGGCAGTAGTTTAAGACACTTTTTTTTGAAGATACCTGTGTTCCATTTATTTGATTATTTGCTTAACCTCAGAGGTCCCCCAGGAAAGTTTTCCAAGGTAAATACAAGGCAGGTGAGGGGATAAGCAAAAGACAGTAAATACATGAGTGAAAGGAAATAATGCTCAGTATCGCTCTCTCCTATAATAAAAAGACCCAGATTTCAAAAGTGGTTTCCAGTCCCACTTTTGGATTTTGCATCTCCTTTTCCCTTTTCCCAATTGAGCCTACCTTTCATATGGAAGGAATTTCAACCGATTGAACAGAAGACAAATCGGGTCTGCTTGAGCTGAGCCCTGGAGTACTGCGTGTCTTAGACCCGCCTCCAAGGGGGGCTCTTGGTCTCAGATGTCATCATCACCATCTTTTGTTTGGATCCGGTGTAATTGTAACGTAAGGATTTTTGCTCATTTTTCTTAGGAAATTCAAGAGAAGAATGTTCTGTAATCAGAGTGAATGATGGATTAGTAAGACAAAAATTTCAGTCTGAAATGCATGACTAAGTGCTGGGATCATTGTTACCCAGCACACTGGTAGGCAGGGAGGATGGATTACTGAAATCTCGGAGGGGAGTTTCCTGGGTATTTCCTGCCAATTCTGTGCTTTATAGAGGTCTAAAGGTTTGCTTTTTGCTAAGTGGTAGAGAGTGGAGCTTTTTGGTAATATTTTGCAGGAGGTGGAAGGGACACAAAGATGACAAGGCTTTTGTGTGTGTGTGTGTGTGTGTGTGTGCGTGTTTGTCTTTGTGTCTGTTCGTTTTCCTTTTTCTCTTTTGCGGAATGTTTTGCAACAGACTTTATTCTGTTTTACTTTTTTAAACCATTGTATGTGAGTGGAAGAACTCCAGGACTTGTGGTCTGGGATTTTCCGAGGTTGGTTAATTGATATCCTGAGTCTTTAGTTGGGAATGTGTCCATTTTTCACACTGGAGCATTCTTTGAACAGCTCTGATTTGCGGGTGCAGGCATGGTGAACGACATTCCAAGTGACCTGGGGACAAGCCCCAATGATAGCCTCATGGCCAGTTTCTCTCCTCTGTCCCCACCCCCAGGGTGCATTGAGTGGTGCTGAAATGCAATGCAAGCCTTCAGGAGGCTCTGATCTTTGTCCTAGTCTGAATGCAACTGGTAACAGAGTCAGGAAGGAACCTTACACCAGTATTTCCAAGGGGAACATCTTCCTCTCGCCCTAGATCTAAGACTGGGTTTAATTCTCAGCTTGAAAAAGGCCACCATATTCAGTTACCAGTCAATTGAGCTGTTCATTGTGAGTGATTAGCTGGTGCCTCATCATTGTCCGTGACTTGGCAGACTCTTCAGTTTGTTTTATATTTGCCTTTGTACCTTACTCACAAAAGCAAATACTCCTCTATTGTGTTACTAGATTGAATAAAGTGGTTAAGAGTTACATAGTCACAGAGTCCCTTAGTTGAAGGAGCTACCTAAAGCTGATCCCTAATCTAAAGATGGAGCATGAATAAATCTGTTATTATCAACAAAGGAAAAGATCCAGATTATTGGACAAGTAAGATCCGTGTAAGGGAATTCCAGAAACTTTGAGGAGTAAGCCATGAGGCCGGATTTTTTTTTCCTTAAACTCAGCTCTTTATTTTTTATTTTTAACAATCATGAGTTCCACCAACAAACATGTGCCATGCTATAGACCCCGAGAGCCCATTCTTTTGCTCTTGTTTTGTCTGTTTGCCTTTCAAAGGAGGCACACACCTGGTTTGCAATGTAGGCCATAAGGAAAATATGATTTTCTCGATGTAAAAAAAACAAATAAATGGTTGAAAATTGTTGAGTTATCTTATCTATTGAGTAGGAATAAGTCATTGAGGGTTTTTGTAACAGAGACTGTGCGTTTCTGTCTTACTTATGGCCAGAGAACTAAGTTATCTTTTTTTGCTTCATCTAGGACTATATTTCTTCAAAAAGTAGCAAAGGGCACAGAAGAGTGGAAAAAAAGATGATTATGGTACATTCATGACATTAAGACAGGGAAGTAACTATATGGTGACAGATGTTAACTAGGCTTAGCTAATATTGTATGTTAAACACACCTCAATAAAAAAAATAAGTAACAGAAGACAGGAAAAAGACACATTTTACTCTTTCAGATTTTTCTGTAACTTCAGTCTTTTGATAGTATTTATCATAATTCTGAACGATTTGGGAGGAGCTAAAATAATAAACAATAGACAGCTAGAAGGCAATGTAGGGACAGAATTATAATGTTGAGTGTTCCATTAGTTAGGGCATACATTTAAAAATATGTTTGAGTCCCTGGGTTATTAAATATATTTTCAATCAGCAGAAACCTTTGAATCTATTGGTAGACTTTTCGTCTTTTTAAGAGGTCATTTGATATTCTAGAGACATTGTAACAATTTGTTACTTAGTTTTACATTCAATTAAAGTATCAAGTTCCCTTTTAAACTGTTTTCTTTAAATATTTTATTTGAGAGGGATGTAGGGTCGCAGGTACGCATGGGGGAGGGACAGAGGGAGAGGGACAGGCAGACTCCCTGCTGAGTGGGGAGCCCAATGCGGGGTTCAGTCCTAGGACCCCAAGATCATGACCTGAGCTAAAGTCATATGTCGAATTGACTGTGCCACCCAGGCATTCCTTCCCTCTAAACACAGTAATTTTAGATAGGATGGCATGAAATTGAAGGAGAATGTCTGTGGATCATTTGCAGGGTGTGTGTGTGTGTGTGTGTGTGTGTGGCAATTTTAAGTTATTCGTTTTTAAAATAGGTGCTTTTTCATATAAATGACTTGAGCAGAAAACTGTCAGAAATTTGAGACCCATTAAAATAATGGGTCTTTACTGAGGAAAAAATAATTTGTTTTTTCAGTGGTGAAAAAGTGGATTTTTAATTTTTTCAACTTTAAGACATTAAAATAATAAATAGCAAATTACTGTCTCCCTTGATTTTATACAGAAGAAACGAAAAGTTGCATTACTGTCTTTTAAAGGTGTTTTGGAGGGTGGGAGGTGAGGGACGCGAATGGTCCTGTTCAGTGTCAGAAGGCCACTGCACTTTCAGGGCTGAACTGTGCTCATGCATTTGGCCTAGAGAGATAAAAGTCTGGGTTTCTCTTTCCTGATTTTGGCTTACAAAAGGAATGTGATGCTTTGGAAACTCCTCAGCCAATGACTCCTTGGTTTTAAAAGTTCTGGCCTGGGTGGCTCAGTCAGTTAAGCAACTGCCTTGGGCTCAAGTTATGATCCTAGGACCCTGGGATGGAGCCCCGAGTTGGGCTCCCTGCTCAGCGGAGAGCCTTCTTCTCCCTCTCCCTCTGCCTCTCCTGCCTTGCCCTGCTCCTGCCCTCTCTGTCTCTCCAATGAATAAATAAAGAAATATTTTTTTTAAAAAAAGTTCTATAGTGAAAAAAGATCTCCTCATGTTGTTAGAGAGATTACCTATTTATCAGATTTAAGCGGAAAGGGTCATGTGACAAAGAGGTGCGCTTGGAAACTCCAAAGAGGTTAGATAGAGCCTGGGTGTCAGGTGTGAGTCGGCCTGCCTTCTCCAGGTCCTGACCTTCTGCCAGCAGGCATCCTCCTCGTTACTTGGTGTGGGACTTTCTTGTCTTAGAGTAAGTTTCTTCCAGTGGAATATTTATTTATGCTTTTGTTCTTTTCTACCAATAGGGCATCTAGACCAGAAGAGCTGAACACTCCCGAGGTTGGATGATGTGTGGCTTATTGAGTCAGATGTGGAAGCTAGGATATAGGTCCGAGCAAGATGCCAGTCCTTCAAAATCCCATTCAAGGGGTAGAACAAAGGAGATGTGTTTTTAAATTGGAGGAGTGGGTCTTAGTGAGTTGAACTTGGCTTGCATGTGATTTTTCACTAAATATCCTACTCTCCAAATCACTGAAGGTCATTTGTAGGAATAATTAGGGAGCAACCCAAAGCCGTAGACAGAGAATTAGCATATGGTCCCGCTATGTTTGGTCTCTTTCATTCGCTCAGTGATGCGATGCGTTTTTCCGTCTCCTGCGTGCCTTTTGCCTTGGTTCCATTTCTTGTACCCTGTGTACCTCTGAGGCATCCAGCATCTTCTGCCTTGCTCTGCGGGTGTGTCTGAATGTCATACTGTCTCTTTGATTAGGTTGTTCACTCACTTCCTCTGAGCAGGAGACCTGCCGGTGGCTTTGTGTCTTCTGTAAGAGCTCAGATGTTTGCTGAATGATTGTTTGGTCTTTTGTGAGAAAAACCCTTCCCTCCCCCCTTTGTTATTCACATACTCTTTCAAATTCCCAGGGGGCCCAGGAGTCCAGGAGTGATCATCCTGCTTTGTCCTGTGCCCCAACTTCCCTCTTCTACCCCCCACATGTCCCTCTGGTGTTTTCATTGTGTTTCTATTACTGATCTTTCTCTTGAATGGGCCGTTCATTTTGACCACTGAAGCAAAGGAGAATTCTTGCCTTATGATAGCTCAGTTTGAGAGTTACTGGGATTTGAGCATGACCTAGTTGTTTGAATTAGTCATTGTTTTTAATTTCACCAAGGTTATAAAATATCTTTTTTAGTTTAGCTTTATTAACATTGATGCCTCTTGGCTTTTATTTTGTGAACAGTCCTCTTTGAACTCTCGTGGGCTTTGTTTCATATAAAAATCAAAACCTTAATCATTTAGTGGGAGAAAGAAATACTGTGCATGAGAGAATTCAAAGACTTGAAAGGCCTTTGGAGTATTTAAATTATTTTAAGTATTAGGTGCCTCTTCTTCAAACTCTAGAATAGAATCTCAAGCCCATCTCTGCACAAGTAGTTTAGAATTTCCTTCAAGAAAGTGTTTCTTATTTGTTAGCAGATGTTTCATGTTATGTTCTCCCTGCTCACCTTACTCCCCAGAAAACCTCACTTGTCTCTGTTCTTAATCACTTACTTCATTTTACCACCTAAAATGCTGTTTGGGGGATTAGGTGAGACAATGTGTTGAGGTAAAGTGGTTTCCTGTGTTTCTGAAAAAGTGAGAGGAGTGGGGCTTCTGCTCTATAATACAGGGGAGGGGCACAGGCTGGTTTTGGGGTGAACATTTCGGGTTGCTCTCTCCGTTCACCCATTAACTTGCTTCTTTCCACGGGAGCCTGTTCTGATGAAGGATCTGGTCATCCATCCAGTAGGGTGCTTAAAAAAAAAGAAAGAAAGAAAGAAAGAAAAGCCTGGGCAGGTGCCGACCTCCCTCTTGCTCTCACTTGGCTGCGGCAGCTCTGACTCCCCCACCCTGGCGTGGAGAGGAGAGTTGCTCCGCGTTCCCAGGCTCTGTGGAAAGGACATCGGGTAGGGTCTGCTTGGGGGAGCTCTCCCCGGTTCAGCTGCTCTGATTGCAAAACCAGGGGCTGAGGGGCTGTTGGGCTTGCTGTCAAGCAAGGGGGCTGGCTGCCTTCTCATTAGTGGGTTGGAAGCACGGGGCCCCATTGGGCCTGCATTTCCCCAGTTCTGCTGTAGTATTAAAGAAGCTGCCCTCTGATCCCCGGTTGGCTTCTTATGTCTGCACAGCCTGTAGAACTCAGAGTGATCCGCGGGCATGTCAGACAACCCCACAACACGTGGGATGACATTTTCCGCAAAGAATCTCTCTCACTTAAGGTCTGGCGGTATGGCTCCGGTTTCATCCTTTCCTCCAAGTTCCGATATTCCCTGCGATGGCCCGGCACTCCTGGACAGTGCCTGGTGCAGGGCTGAGAAGCTTGTGTGTGTGGGGGGGGAGTGTTTCAGTAGAGATTGGTTACTTTTAAAGAACTCAAGACATTCTAGTGTTTCCTAATTGATTCCTTGGCAAAGAGTTTTTTGGGGTTGTTTATAATGTTCTTTACCTTAAAGTGTATATTTTAAGGTAAACATATATAATTTGCCCATACAATTTTTCTGGTACCTCTATTCCGGCCGCCTATATATGTCTCTTTGCTCCGACAGACATGGTGGAGGGAGCAGCTCCCGAGGAAGTCGAGGTGAGTGAAGGGCAGGAGCTGGGGTCCAAAAGCCCTCCTTCCCCTGATCTCACATTTGCTCTCCTCCAGGGGTCAGTCCATGAGCTCTGCTGCCACCCCGTGGTCCCCCACTGTTCCATAGCTTGCTCCTTCTAACTGCTCCCCAGCCCTCCCTGGACTCTGTCCCAGAGAGGGGCCCAGCATAGGTGAGGAGAGGGAAGGGATGGTGGTGGTGGTCCCCGGAAGATGCTCTCCATGGTTTCCACCAGCCCTTGGCCTTCCTCCCCAAGCTGTCACTTTCCAGAAGCTCTGCATGGAGTTGGGGTTGCAGGTCGGGGTTCATGGAAGCCTGGGAGAATCGCGGGCTGCCAGGACTGCAGACATGTGTCCGTGTGTGCCCTGGACTGTGGGTTACAGCTCCCAGACACCACAGCCGGCAGCCGACTTACTTGCGGATAGGGAGGAGGAACATGTTTTTAGTTACTTTTATTTTTGGCACTGGAAGCTCAAAGACACTTTCTCATTTTTCCTTTTTCACCATAATCTCTTAGCTGACCATTCTAGTGCTTGGCTTCTTAAGGAGAAATCATGAGAAACCATCAATGGACTTTTTTTTCTCTTTAGCCTTGTCCTTTAGAGAAAGCGAAGAACACAAAAGGAGAAGGAAAGTGGGGGCGGGGGATGAGCAGGAGGGAGGCCGGGGCACCTCTGGGCACTGGCCCTGGCTTCCAGAGGGCATGCTGAGCCTGGAGGCTGTTTCACTCAATCGGGAAGGAGGTGCTTGCTGTGGACTGCAGCCCGGGCCCCCAGGCTGTTCCAGCTGTTTCTGTTGTTTTGGTAGCTGTGCCCACAAGGGCAGGAGAAAGCTGCGCTTGTGTCAGGCTCTTCGGAGGCTCCTGTTTCACGTGGGTCTTTCTGCCTTGAGAGTGGAGTGGCTTACTTAAGCTCCTTCTTTCTCCTCTACTTCCTCTTCCTCCTTCTTTTTTAAAAATCAAAATCTATATAAGATGAAATTAACTCTTTTTAAAGAAACAATTCCTTTTTCTTTCCTCAAGATTTTTACTTATTTAGCAGGGGAAGGGAGGGAGGGAGAGGGAGAAGCGGGGCTCCATCCCAGGACCCTGAGATCATGACCTGAGCCAAAGGCAGATGCTTAACCAACTGAGCCACCCAGGTGCCCCGTGGTGCTGTTTTCCTACAAAAATTTTGAATAGAGCTCTGGAACAATTGGTAAGACCATAGGCAGGAAAGTTAGGGGGATGGGCTTGTATTGAAACAAAATTAGGTTACTACCAGATTAGACAGACAAGTGTACCATAAGTTTATTAGCTGGATTCTGTCATTAATCACTTCTGCAATATACAGAAGTCTGTATGAAACTAGGAGTTGGAGGAGAATAAAATAGAATAACTATATGGTCTAGAGAGCTGGGTTGGGATTTTGGTTGATTTAATTTTAGATTCTTGTATATGGAATGTATATGTAGTCAGTGGAATCTGACTACAGATGGAGAAACTTATTTGCAGGTTTGAATAATTACTGGAAAAGAAAACCTAGCTTTTGATTTTTTTTTCCCCCTGGGGGCAGGGGATGTGATTATACTGAGAAAAGTCAGTTACCACTTTGAATTTGCTTGACATGAAGGAGTAGGTTGAAAGTGATGCCCAAGCCATTCTCTTCTGCTGATTTTCAGTCTGGACCATTTGTTTGCAAGAAATCTCAGGCAGATCTTGGAGAGAGATCTTGAAGAAAATGCACTGTAGATGAGGCTTTCTAAAAACTTTGAAAACAAATCTGCTTTTCTGAGAGGGAAAGTGCCTTATGCTCGGGAGCCTTTACATGTCTCAGAACCGTTTATGGATTTGCTTTCTTTTGAGAGGGATTGAAGTGATCAGTCATTTCTGACACCAAACATTTATGAATACCGCCTCCAAAGACAGGACAGATTAAATTGGATGCTGTTATAATAATAAAAATATATGCTGCCACTTATAGGTTTCTTTGTTGAAGGAAGCTTTGTGGAGGTGGTTTTCTGTTCTTAGCATGTGAATGTTGAGAGCATTAAAGAGTTAATTTTCTTAGATCCTCCCCACCCTGAAAATGGAGTGCTTGTCATAGTACTGCATTACAGTAGTTGCGAATTTGGGTATCCCAGAACAAGCCTCTTTCTTTTCTTTCTTGTTTTCCTTCCTTTTTTTTTTTTTCTGAAAAGAGAGTTTTTTTTTTTTTTTAAGTAATAGAGAAAATAATAAAGTCAGAAAAATAAAAAGGTATTTTCCCAGGAACTGTTGTTTAACTTAGCAACTTTTTTTGTTGTTTCAGTAAGATTTTTATTTTTCATGCCATAAAGGCTGTTCTTGTATTAATCATCCTGCCAGGCTCTCTCATGTAGGCTTGGGAAGACTGTGAGAGTCAGGGACACTGTTGAGTTCTCGCTATGGTGGAGAGACAGTGCTAACTAAGTGCTTCTTACAGATGATCTCATGTTAATCCTCCCAGCAATGCTGGGGGGTATTATCACTGTCCTCCTGTGCAGGTGGAGAAATTGAGCTTTAGAAAGTTAAAGGACTGCAGCAGAGGACAAGCGCCCTGGGATTTCAGCCCTGACCCTCTGCTCCTGCCCACTGTCCTGCTCTGCCCCTCAAGGTTAAGCTGCCCCCTGCTTCCGACGCATGCTGACTGAGCGTTGGGCCTGTGGGGTCTGCTAATGCAGGGGACCCACCCACGTGGATGTCACAGTCAGATGCGGGGGGGAAATGGGGTCTCAGAAAGGTTCCTGGAAGGGCACAGTGCAGCTGAGCATTAAAGGGTGAGTTCCAGATAACCATATGAAGGCGGTGGGGAGGATATTTCAAATTAAAATGGGATTTAAAAAGCTGGGGCTAGAGGGCGATACAGAGGGTTCAGTGTGCCATGCCTGGGGCTGGGTGTGTGCACGAGAGCATTTAGCTGTCGTATTAAGGAAGAGGCTTCTTCATGTAAGTCACACTTATGAACTGGTCAGAGTTTGCCAGGGACCTCTGCCGGCCCATGCCCTAGAGTTGGAAGCATCATCCTAGTCCATTCCTATTCCATCAGGCAGCGCTGTGTTGAGACCACGTAAGAGATTTATGGCTGGGAGAATGGAAGGGCAGTTTCCAGTGATTTGCTCAGACTTATAATCAAGTTGTTGCTGGGCCGACAGAACACCTGTCCTGTAGATCCACGTCTGAGCCTACCACTGGCCACTTCCTCCACGTCTAAGAAGGGGGAAAAGACGAGTTGGTTATTCTAACAGCCGGATGGCCGCATGCCTCTGTAATCCCTGGGAATGTATCCGAGAACATCAATTTTCCCTCCTCTAAATCTTACCATAACAGATCTTGCTATAGAGGCCAGTTTGGCGGTAATACAATTAGCATTTCATTGCGGACTCAATTTCAGTGTCTTATCTTTGTGTTTTTTGTGTTTTGGTCCGTGACACCACGGACCGAAAATCCAGTGGCTTTTTTTTTTTTTTTTTTTTTTTTAATATTGCAGTAGTGGGATACCGTGTTTCAAGCATATCACATGTTTGGACACCACTTCCCACACTCTGACAGTATTTGCTCACATCGCTGGTTGTAGCATTCCACTTCATCTTTCCTTGCCTCTTAATTGATCAAAGTATACGCAATCCCATTTCAATTGAAATCTAGGAAGTGCAAGATATTTTAAATGTTTATTTTTTATTTTGTTCATATTTCCTTTCTATTTTGAGTTAAAACATTTGGAATTTCGTGTGGTGGTTTAAAACAGAAGCATTACAATATGGTGGTTAGCTGCAGGGGCTCTTCAGTGGAGGGCTGGGTTGGATTCCCTGTTCCCCTGCTTGTTAGCAGCATGACTTGGGGCATCGTAGTAGTTTCTGCGTCATAGGGTGCTCCCAAGGCCCAGGTTCATACGTGTGAAATGCTCAGAACAGTGCTTGACGTATTGTAGGAGCTCAAAAGATGTTAACCGCTGCTGCTCTTACTACGATCATTCTGGAAAGCACAAGTCTAAACATATACTTGAAAATCTGATAAGTTTATGGATAAAACCCCTTTTTTTGTGGAAGGAGTGTAAGTACAGTGTGATCCCTAGTCAGAAACACCTTATGCTCTTTTGAAAGTGCTTTTCCTCCCTTTATTAAAACATCCATAAACTCGAAGTGTAAAGGGAAAAAATTACTCATGACTGATATCTAATGTCATTAATTAACACAAATTACTCAGTCGTTTCCAGTTTTTCCCCTTTAATCTTAAATTTATTAAAATAGATAGCAGTAATTCCATTGTATAAATAATTTGAAGTTTTTTTTTTTTAACCTAAGTAAGCTATTATGAATACGGTTTCATGTTATTGGTATCTACACAGTAAATATAAATGCTTTCATAACAATACATCAAGGGGATTTTTATCTTTATTTATTTAACCATTGGACTCTTGTTTCAAGGTTTTGTTGTTATGCGTAATTCTTTGATGGCTGTATTTCTTTATAAAAGCTCTTTCTTATTTGGACACTAATCCCCTAAGTGGAATCACTGAGTCAAAGTCAGGCACGTCTGAGGTCCCATACGCGTCCTATTTATGCTGCTGTCCGTGATTCATATCCGTACCTGCTGAAGAGCCAGATTGATTTCACTGTATTCCTCAGTATTGGGTATTATCTCAAAAATGCACTAACTTTGATGGGAAACAATATCTCACTGATGGTTAAAACTTTTAATTAATGAATGTGAGTGTTTTTCTCTGAGTGTTGCCTAATTTTGTTGCTTCTTTTGTGAATTGCTTAATGATATCTTTTTGCATCATCTCCGTGGTACTTTTCTTTTCTGTTTTTAATCACAGTGATTTCTTACCTCTTACAACAACAGACTTCAATTTATATTAACTCTTTGCCAGTATTCAAGATAATAACCTTTTGTTTCTCCCATTGGATGTATTTATTTTCTAGTGGGCTTCCCCTTTCAAGGTTAAAAAACTTTGGATGTCTTGATGTTTTAAATTTTATCCAATATGATATATTGATCATTTCCTCATGATCCAATGAAATACCATTATTATTTTTCTAAATCCAGAGGAGTAACAGAAGGACTCACGGGGAACCATAATCTCTCCACCCACACAACCTCTACTGATAATAAAAAACTGATAATAAAAAACTAATATTTGTATGTGGATGGTGTATTGAAAAGCAAAATCCCATCTCTCATAACCCTCACCCTGAGTTTCCTTTCTCTTCTGTAAAATGTGTCTTGTGATTTCTTCCGAGGAAAAGAAAGCATATTATGTGCCAGTGTTTTAAACGCACGACGGCAAGATCAAGAGCCTAGTGCTCTACCAGCTGGGTGAGCCAGGTGCTCCCAATTCATCCATCTTAACGTGGTGTCATGTTTAGACAGCAATACTGACAAACCTTGCATATTTACAAATAAATATACCACGGGTCAAAATAAAACAGTGGCAACAAGAATAATGCTGTGTCCATGTGAGGAACTTAAACAAAACTGATAATGATTAATCTCATTAATCCAAAACATTGCTTCTCCTTTTACCCCAACTGTCACCTAAAGAAAAATCTGCCTGTGGCAGTGGGACAGTCTCCCTTTCTGTCCTATAACCTCGTCCTAGCGTCCCATAATGTAGTTTCTAGACCTCAGCTTGGTTGTTATGCACAGAAAAAGTGCCCTGGATGTTTTAGCCTGGTTCCAGTTAGGGTTCAGAATTGAAGAGGTAATCGAACTGTTTGCCCTCCTGTGTGTGTGATGAATAAAGGATGGGTCCAGCCCAGCACAGTAAAATGTTTGACCTGTAAAAACAGTATAGAAGTCAATGCCATTAGAGTTGCTTTTGTGTTTATTATTATTTTTTAAAGATTTATTTATTTATTGGGGCGGGGAGGGCAGAGGGAGAGGGAGAGAATCTCTAGTAGGCTCCCCACTGAGCACAGAACCGGATGCAGGGCTCGATCTTGTGCACCTGAGATCATAACCTGAGCCAAAGAGCCGGAGGTTTAACCACCTGAGCCATCAAGGTGCCTGGTGTGTTTAAAAGATACTTAATTGTATATTTTGTTTCACTGCTAACAAAATCTCCCACTTTCTTAGAGCAAGATTTTTTTTTTTAAGGTTTTATTTATTTATTTGACACAGAGAGAGTGCACAAGCAGGGGGAGCAGCAGGAGAGGCAGAGGGAGAAGCAGACTCCCCGCTGAGCAGAGAGCCTGATGTGGGGCTGGATCCCGGGACCCCAGAATCACGACCTGAAGCAAAGTCAGTTGCTTAACCCACTGAGCCACCCAGGTGCCCCTAGAGAAAGATTTTTTAACAGTGCTCCCTGAAAGGTTTGATCTTTAAAATTCTCCCATCTCATATTAAACATCCAAATCAATTAAGGCAGTATGAGGAAGAGAATATGCCACATTTTCTGAACATGTTAACATATATATCTATATATATGGCTGCACATTGGCCTGGCATTGGTATGGTGCTTTTCATTAAGATGCTTGTTGCTCATGGATTGCATAGGGAAGAACTAAAAAGAGATACGAATTTCCAGAAGATCACTGTAATGCTGAAACAGCTCACCGGTCTGCTGAGAGCTGGGCCATTTTGTGCCCAGGGCATAGTGATGAAAAAAATGGGACTCAAAGCCCCTATAAAAGTACATCTGTCGGTGTCTCTGATATTGCTGGCCGGTGAGTGGCCCAGCCCTCTCCAGATTAGGGCAGGTGTTCTTTTGAGTTTCTTTCTTTCATTAAGCCTCTGCTACTAGTTTGCCTTTTTCCCTTCCTGGAGAAAAACATATGCGTGCCCTCTGGTTACTCTGTAACTATAATGTGCATTCTCCCTGATCACTACATTGTTTCCATCTCTTTTTCCTTGGCATAGAGAAAAGGAAAATTCACTTGTTTTCTCTTGGGTCATTTCAGGAATTTGCCTTGGAGGCTGTGGGGCCAGGCTTTGCTGCAGGCTGACAGAGCTTATCAGATCTGTTAGCCTCTCTGCTACTTCTCCAAACCTGTTCATGCCTCTGAGCCGCGTCCCTGGGATTTAGTGCAGCACTACAGGCTTACCAAGAGAGCAGGGATCACCGCAGCTTGCTGATGACCAGAGCTACCCAAATTCTCTCACCCAGCCAAATGAACAAACAACAAAAACAACAGCCCGGTGCCTCTTGCAAGCCCAGAATAAAGACGGGATACATGGCCTCAGTCCCCGCACGGATTGCAATCCTCAGGCCATCCCTAGCCCCGGTCCAGAAATCTTCTGCTTTATTGTTCCCTTTGTGATTGGAGACACGTTTATTCATGGGGGGATTTCCACTAAAATCCGAGCCCACTGTAAACTAGGGGCGAGAACCAGGAATTAGAATGGCATGCCTTCTTCTTTGTTGGGAATGAACCCTGGTTCCTCAGTTGTAGATAGATACTTCCGACGCATCTGGTGGTGGCTTTGCTCGCATCCAGGCATAAGCCCGCGCGCTCTCGCCTTGCAAGGAGCAAGGCGCCCGCATCACGAGGGCAGTGAAGGTTAAGGCTTGGAATCTCGGTGTGCGCTGCTCAAAGTCTGAATGGCTTCTCACTTCTCTCACCTCCCCCTCCTCCTCCAGCGTAGCTTGTTTCCGGAATGGGACAGCGCCTGGTGGAGGATGACATAGGATAAGCGCTCACTCTAGCTGGGGATGAGTACTGCAGCTTTCTTGCTTTCAGCTAGGGCAGCCGCAGAGAGAGAGGCCTTGCATCTTTTATCTTCCAAAGCCGGTGGATTAAGGAGTAAAGAAATCTGCACCTCAGGGGAGCCACCCTGAGCCTCAGTTTCTTCACCGGAACATGGGGAGAAAGCATTCTAACCTTTCCTTAGCATTTGTTCCTGCTCTCACAGCGTCCTTAGATGTTTGAAATGAATTAATGGGTGCCCAGTATCCAGAGAAGTTTGAGAAGTTTTTAACCATACAGTAAGTGCGTAATACATGTGGCTACTGACCCCTGTTCTCGGTGAGGAACACTGAGGTGTAGGTTGGCTGAGTAACTTAGCTGGGTGACAGACCAGGTGACAAGGGTCCAAGCTGCCCCGTCACGAGCATATGCTTTCTGTCACCCCCCCCCCCCCCGGTACTGCCTTTCAGGAACATGTTAACTTTCCCCCTCAAACCTGCGTGGTTGGTTGAATGAAACATGGAATAATGTGTAGCAAAAGCATGCGTGTTCCCCTCCCCCCACCCATCATGCTGGCCCAGAAGCATGAGCTGGCTGTCTGTGATGATGAGGCACCAGGCAGGCCACAGGGAACCAGAGGTGAAGAAGACCCTGATCTCAGGAAGCTGAACGGACATTCCAGGCACTGTGTAGTAAGGGCTGAGATGAGCCCTTCCCCAGGGGCCAGGAGGGACGAGGAGGGGACCTGTCAGGAACCAGGTGGGTGGGGTTAGATGCCTGAGGACAGGTCTCTGGCTGAGCAGAGGTGGCACTAGGGTCTTTCTGTCACCACCAGGGCCACCACAGTGTCATAGAGTCGGGGTCGGGGAGGAAGGTAGGACAGATTATTGAGAGTTAGCTCTTTTCACTGCATGGTGCACATTTCTGTCTCCAATTAGCTAAGATTCTTGGCAGAATTCTTGACAGCTCAATATAAAGCTAAAATATATTTTTTAAAGATTTTATTTATTTGACAGAGAGAGATCACAGGTAGACAGAGAGGCAGGCAGAGAGAGAGAAGGGGAAGCGGGCTCCCTGCTGAGCAGAGAGCCCCATCCCCCAGAGATCATGACCCGAGCAGAAGGAAGAGGCTTAACCCATTGAGCCACCTAGGTGCCCCTAAAGCTAAAATACTTTGATTTGATTTTGTTATTCCTCTCCCCTCTCCCCAGGGTGAGAGGGAACTATTGAAGGGCCAGTTGGGCAAGGGTCACATTCACCTTTTGTTAGACCTGTTGGGGCAGCATGGAAAATGGGCTTGAATGGAGGGAGTAAGAAAAATCCCACGAAGTCAGTGATGGCAGGTCTTGGGGGAGGGGTACTGTCCAAAATGTTTACAGGTAGAGTCCTAGCTCTCTCTGCCCCCGCCTGAGGGCTTAGCTATGTCAAGTAATCTTCCCGGGCTCCTGTTTCCTGTCTGTGAGGTGTGCAGCATCTCCCTTTGGTCTGGCTGAATGGAATGGGGTGAACTGAAGCCACACTGGGGCATTTGTAAACCAGAGAGCCGATGCGATTGGAGAAGATGAATTTCAACAGGACTGATACGAGTTGCTTGCTGACTGAATTGGTGTATTAGGGTTGTTTGCCCAGCCTCCTTGATGGATACCAAGTGAATCCTAGAATTTATAGCCTTCAGTGCTTAAGTAATGACATTTGCAGAAAAATAGCGTTCCCTGTTTGTTCATGAATTTGGAAGGGTCTTGTAGAAATCAGAGACTTTATAAATTTCTAGTAACCTTTCACCACTTTAAACTATTGTGAGGATAAATAGTGCTGATGGCAGCTTGCTTTGCATCATGAATTATGTATGCAGCAAGCCCTGGAGTTCTTTATGGCTGTGCATAACGAATTATCTTTTGTTCTAGCTTATTTTCAGTGGTGGTGCTTGCAAAAGAAGAGGTCAAAGCCAATGCATTATGGAGATCTGTTTGGCGCAGGATGATGGCCTTTTGCTGTCATCTTCTGTTAGTTGCTTTTGTTTATGCTTTGTTTACTCTGTGTCCACTGGGTCTGGGTCTGCAGTAGAGTGGGATTGTGGGGGGCGTGGGAGGAGAAGCCCCTGCTGTTGACAGCTGTAGGTTGGGCTCATGGCAGAGCGGAGCGCTGGGAGCACACCTCTTCTTGGCTCCTCTGCTTCTAAAGCCATTCTCTTCTTGCCCCCCTCCTTCCTCCTCACTGTGCCCTCTCAGTCCATCAGGGCACTGAGTCCCACCAAGATCTTTATTATGTTCTGTGTAAGAGCAGTTTGGGCTTTTAAATTATAAATTATTAAGAAGACCCCCACGATCTGTTCTCCCACGAATTTGCTCTAGACTCTTGCAATTCGAGAGGATTAAAAACCATGAAACACAGCAAAGAATGGGATTGTGCCTTTTCTCCCCTCCCCGCCCTAGCAAAGATCTCTTCAGGATCTGAGAAAGGTGTCAAAGGTACTGTTCAGATGTCACGCATGAAGTAATGATGACTAGAAGCAGAAGCCTGTTGTAACACTGCTTATTTTAGTCATTCACAATGTCTTTCTGTGGTGACAGCGGCTCCCTGCTTTATGAGGGTGGAGCCTCCCAGACACAGGTGTCACGTCTGGCTCCCCCGGAACTAATTAGAAAGGGCCTACCCTTGTATTTCATGGGGGGTTGGTGAGCTGCCTCCTTTGCCCTAAGATCATCACTCGTGGGGATGGTTCAAGGCTAACGTCTGAATCCTTGGGAATGGCTGCACAGTTGAGGCAAGCCTGAGGCCCATGGCCACCCCTTGAGGTTCACCTCTACTGAGGGCTGATTCTGCTGTATTAGTCAGTTCTAATGTCTTGTCAGTTGAAAAATGTTGGGGCTGATCATCTCCGTGGTTAATTATGGTTCTAGCTCATACTAAATTAAAAAAAAAACTTTCCGGGGTGCCTGGGTGGCTCAGTTGGTTAAGCGACTGCCTTCGGCTCAGGTCATGATCCTGGAGACCCAGGATCGAGTCCCACATCGGGCTCCCAGCTCAACGGGAAGCCTGCTTCTCCTTCTCTCACTCCCCCTGCTTGTGTTCCCTCTCTGGCTGTGTTTCTCTCTGTCAAATAAATAAAATCTTTAAAAAAAAAAAACTTTCCAAGAAAAATCATTTTTTTCAAAGATTTTATTTATTTATTTGACAGAGAGAGCACAGGCAGGGGGAGCGGCAGACAGAGGGAGAAGAAGCAGGCTGCCCAATAAGCAGGAAGTGCAATGTGGGGCTCCATCCCAGGACCCCGGGATGCTTAACCCACTGAGCCACTCAGACGCCCCTCCAAGAAAAATCATTTAACTCTGTTCGTCAACATTATTAACCCAAAGTTACAACACTGTGTTCATGCAAATGAGATAACATCTACAGTTAACATATAGGTAGACATTTGTCAGGTTATTTGTTCACTTAACCCCACATTCACTGAGCAGAAATTTACCGTGACCTTCTCACAATGTAGGGACTCTGGGAAGATCTAGCAGAAGTCCTGCTAAGAGATGTCCTTCAGGACCTTGGTCTGGAAAGGGAGATGAGGCTCGCGTACAACTCAAATCGTTTCTAGAGTGAATCTAGACAAAGTGCCATGGGAGTCCAGAGGAGAAAGAGACTCCTTCCAGATGAGCAGGTCATGGAGAAACTAGAATTCCACTTAGTGGTGAGGAAGGTGTGTTGTGAATAAAGAAGTTACACGTGGTCTTTTTTTTTTCTAGAGAGATCATTAGATCTCTGTGTTTTAACTCATAATTTTTGAATGACTGTTAGCTCATTCTCATGTAATCATAGTTTGCATTGCTTTTTTAAATCCTGGGGTTAAATTAATAATGTGGGAGGAGAAAAATTGGTTATTTAAACATTTTTTTTTCTATGTGATACATGTAAACCTCCTTTTATTTTTATGCTATTTTAGGAACCTCTGAGTTTGGTTTGTTTTTCTTTGTGTTTTTGCTATCTTAGGAACAGCTCAAGGCATACTTCCAGTAGTGCAAGATTAATTTTTAATTTGTGCCATAAAAATGTAACGAAGCTTATATGGTGAAGAATTCAGTTGGGTCTACCTACACTATTAAGCATTGTGATTTTAATAAAACCATTGCCTTTGTTTAATTGCATTCTAGTACAGACTTGAAGAGCTCCACCCTTCTGCTTTATTATCTTGTTTCCTTCAATCTGAAGTCCTGTTTTGTTTCTCCTTCTCTCTTATACTAATGCATCTTAGCAATATTGAACATAGTGTGACTTTATCATGTGCAGCTGAACCGTATGCTAAAAAGAGTCTTCTCTCTCCTTTGACTCAGTGTCACCTTCTAAATCTTTAGTTATTTGCAAATGATGGGATTTAAAATCATCTGATGTTAGATAAATACCTCCCCATTCTCTACAGTAGGCTTATATGCAAACTGATATCAGATTATATATCATGATTTTATTTTAGGATTCCTCAAGGTAATTGCTTCATAGGTAGCTCACAAGACCAGAGACATGCAAGTAGTGACATGAACGTTTTCCATCACATTCTCGCAGTTCTGTCTTCTGCAGAAGACAAATGAAGCAGTTACGGTGTATGAGGCCACGTAGGAGATTGGAGAAGAGAATCCGTGGCCCCTTTGTATCACCAATCCTTCTTACCAGTTCTGAGAGTGATCTTTACTAGGTAACGGTACATGGATTCCTCTTCTAAATCCCCATTTAATACTGGAGTTTTATCTTCTGCAAAAACAGTGGTCAGTTAGAGAGAACACTTGGGGCAGGTCAAGTGACTAGGTAAGTGCAGAAAGTATAGGTAAAGAGGCTGGTACTCAGTGGGTAAGCTTTCCCAAAATTGCCCAGCCAAGTCCCAAGAGACCCAGACTTGGAGCCTCTTTGTCTTCACCTCCTTTTGAGATCAGTTTGGTGCTTTTGTGTGCCTGCAATATCAGGAGAGCAGCGCGGGCAAGGAGAGCGTGGAGCGGTGTGGATGGCGGGCTTTTATTCTATAGTGGGAAGAATTCCTGTCCTTGCTTTTCTTCCTGAGTAAAATGATAGGACACCAACTGTTACACAAACCAGGCTTCTGACCTCTTTTGGACTCTGAAAATTAAATGCTTCGGAGATTCTGAATGTCAGATTTGGGAACAAAAAGGAGTGGGGCCAAGCGGCTCTATCGTTTAAGGTTGGCAAGTCGATTTTTATAATATTTACCAGCATTCCCAAGAAGTTGTAGGCCACTCGCCCTCAGTAACCTAAGATTTGACAGTTGAAGGATATAAAATTGTACTCATCATCCATGTTCTGAAATGGAGAGAAGTCACACAGAAAGGAACGAATGTCATGTGTCATGCACTGTTTTTCACTGTGACCCCTAGCCTTTCCCGGGTTGGGTCTGGTGAGTTAGTACCGCCACCTGAGTTTGGGTAACTCGTAATCTCCCCTCTGCCTCCTCATTCGCTGCTAGCCATCCTACCCAGGAGTCTTCCCGCTTTTGCCTTTGGAGTTTTGTTTCTTAAATGGAGCTAGTTTTTTATGAGGAAACAGTGTCTAATCTTCTCATTTTGAGGGTGAAACTATTTTTTTAGCCTTAGTTGGACCACTCATTGATTAGTTTGGAAACTAGATACCCTTTTGTAGTCGCTAATCTGTGATTCAGACATAAGTCAAAAGAAATCTCAAATAATCTTTAGGATGAGAAGACTTCAGTGCTCTGCTATATGACTTTATATCTCACTTTCTACTTTTCTCTTCTTTCCTTCTTTCTATCTGTCTATCTGCCTGGCTTTCTTTTTTTTAAGCAATACCTAAAGTGCATTGGTGAATTGAAAGGTAAAATGACTGCCAAGGGACTCCAGATCTTACAGGTTTTATCCTGGGATGCAGCTGGGAAAATTCATTTTACACGAGAAAGAAAATAAAATTCAAAGACCCTCTGGTAGAGAGCTGGTATGAATCACAGGAGGGGAATGGCTAATTTCATGCTTATTGTGGTCCTTATGAGGTAAGGTAAATACGTATTTGAGTATTTCAGGAAAAAGAGATTGGAAAGTGATGTACCAAACTAGTTATTTGATCGGTTCCACATTTTTGACCTGCCCGAAACATATCAAAGTTAACATGAGAGTATTTAGGATATGAACTTGGCCCAAGGAACATTAAATATATTTTTACTTGGCAATTTTTAATATGAAGACATTGCGTCTAATGTGTGTGTGGAGGAGGGGAGCCAAGGTGGCGGAGTGGGGTCAGGGCCATTTTCTTGCACAATTCCATTGTGTCAGTAGAAACCACGTACCTGGAGGTGGGCGGGGAACAGCCCTCAGGGCCATTAGCAACACACCTGTTGGGAATGCAAGTGGAAGGACTTTGTTCATTGATTCATTCATCAGTAGTTATGGCTGGTTGGGTTAGTAAAATATAAATTCAGAGTGAACCAGGTCCCAGTCTGGATTTAGGACCAGCACCCAGGGGAATGAGTCTCTGAGATGGCCAAAGGTGTAGGAATTAGATGGTCAAGACAAAGGTTAGGAACTTTTTGGTATGTGGTCTGAAAAAATCTAAAGAGGAGAAACCAAGAGTCCAGAGGTCACGGATCAGGTGGAACAAGAAAAGAGCTTTAGCAGTAACAGTATACAGTAAGAGCCCATTCTTGGTAAGGTTGATGGGGTAGGAATTCCTTATGCCCCAGCTAAGTAGGAAGTAGACAAAGGGCTTTTGTCTATTGAATGTCTACTGGATGAAGCCCCACTGATGGGAATGGAAAGAGCCACGGTTAATTTAAATTAAAAATGGTGATGGTAAATTAAAAAAATGGTAAATTAAAAATGGTGATGGCGGTGATAGGAAGATCAGTAGCATCAGTTAGAGGTCTTAGGATATGTCCATCAGGAGTGAACTGTCCTAGGGAGAATCAGTCACAAGTTATTAAATTATTTAAAAATAGGTATTCTAAGTCAAAGGATTACACTACCTGATTTTAAGACTTCCTTTGAAGCTAGTAATCAAAACAGTGTGGTATTAGTATAAGGATAGACAAATCTATGGAACACAGTAAACTGACATATATGGCTAATTGAGTTTTGATAGAAGTACAAAGAGAGGGAAGGATCGTACTTTGGCAAATGGTGCTGAAACAGACATCTATATTCATAAAAATTAACCTTGAGCCGTATCTCACACTATATACACAAATTAACCTGCAGTAAATCATAGATCTAAATATAAGGGCTAAACCTGTAAAATCTTACAAGGAAAACAGGAGAAATTCTTTGTAACCTTCATATAGGGAAAGATCTTTTTTTAGCACAAAAACTGTCTAAGAAAAATTTTGATATGTCTTTAGAAGAGCTGTTAGGAAAATGAAGAGGCAGTCCATAGTTCAGAAGAAAATATTTGCAAAACATAGATCTGATTCAAAACAAAACTTTTACAATTCAGTAATATAATCCAGTTAAAAACTTGGCAAAAGATTTGAATGGACACTCTTCAAAATAGGATATATGGATGGCAAATAAGCAGATCAAAAGATAGCAATATGATTAATCATTAGGGAAATACAGATTAAAACGACTAGGAGATACCACTACATACCCCCTAGAATGGCTAAGATTTAAAAAAAAACTAGACTATACCAAGTGTTGGTGAGCATTTTTAACAGCTCAGACTCTCTGGAATGCTGTTGGGAAGGCAAAATGATATAATCACTTCGTGAAACTGTGGTTGTTTCTTAAAAAGCTAAATATGCATTTACCCCTACAGCACAGCAATTACATACTTGCGTATTCACTCTAAGGGAAATGAAAATCTATGTTTAAAAAAAGTTATATATGCAAATGTTCATAACAGCTTTTTTTCATTATGGCCAAATACTAGAAACAACTTGTGGGGTATGAATAAACAAATTGAATGAATAAACAAATTGTGGGGTATTACTTAGTAATAAAAAGAAATGAACTACTAGTAAAACAATATAGTTGAGTCTCAAAGGCTTTGTGCTAAGCGAAGGGAGCCAAACACAAAAGATCACATATTGGGGGTGGGGTGCCTGGGTGGCTCATTTGGTTAAGTGTCTGACTCTTGGTTTTGGTTGGGGTCATGGTCTCAGGGTCATGGGCCGGGCTCCACTCTCAGCAGGGAGTCTGCTTGAGATTCTCTCTCTTTTTCTCTCTCAAATAAATTTCTTAGGAAAAAAAAAGCACATATTGTATGAATCCATTTGTAGGAAATTATAGAAAAGCCAGAATGCTACATTGACGGGAAGCTAGTGATGTGGGGAGGGGATGTGCTACGAGAGAAACTTTGTCAAGTGATAGAAATATTCCATGCCATGATTGTGATGTCTCCAAAATCCACAAAAGTGGATTTGTCAAAACACACCAAATTCTACACTTAAAGTCAATGAATTTTTATTATATGGAAATTAGGCTTCATTAAAGCTACTTAAAAGAATAAGTTCTGGTTAAAATGATTTCCTTAGAACTCCAGAAACATACCCCTCCCTTTTTAAAAAGATTTTATTTATTTATTTGACAGAGAGAGAGATCACAAGTAGGCAGAGAGGCAGGTAGAGAGAGAGGAGGAAGCAGGCTCCTGCTGAGCAGAGAGCCTGACGCGGGACTCGATCCCAGGACCCTCAGATCATGACTTGAGCCGAAGGCAGCGGCTTTAACCCACTGAGCCACCCAGGCGCCCGAAACATACCCTTTTTTCACGTGAATGCAGATATATGCTTTGCGGTCATATCCTTTATAGGTGAATATTTTGGTAAGTGAAACATGTTACTGAAGATATATCCAGATTTTCTACCTTAGCTCAAGTGGTTGATTCATACTTTATCAGGTTGAACCATAGGGAAATCATTGATATCTAGTCATTTTTGACCTATGAAAAAGCCACAATTTCATATGGTTCAACTAATAGAAGACATTTGGTTTGCTTTCCTATTCATTGGAAAGACTTTGGGCAACGGTTACAGCTCAGGACTGTGTGCCGTGGTTAAGTTCCAAGGGTTTTGTGAGACAAGAAGCCTCAATTTTTCGTTCTAAGTTATGCATTTTATTTTACCTCATTGGGCTTTGATCCGGTTCAGTAGATACTTTATAGGTTTCTGCCACTTTCAGAGCCTTTTGCTTGGAATCACAATGGATGAATAGACAGATGAATTCTGTTGCTCCTGCCCAGAGGAATCTAGGTGATGAAATTAAAAGTTGGGTGTAGACTTCGTCATAGTCACAGACAAGAGACCGCGATGCAGTGCTCGGTTGTCATCGTCTCCATTGTAGCAATTATAAGAAGGTATTTGGGTTTTCTTACTGAAGAAATAAGGGGTAGTGGGTTTATATACATAAACCTATATACATATGAATCTGAAGAAAAAATGGAGACAAGACCAACAATTCAGTTTGCTTTTCACGCAAAGCACTCTGTCAAGAGCAAGCCTCTCTTAACCATTTTCAAGGGGAGTCAGTATGGTTTGCCCTTACTTAGTGGATGGCCTCCTACTGACTCATTAGTTATTGGTTGAATGTATTGGGCCATTGTCTTGAGTGAGATGATGAGTACTTAAGGAAACTTGCTTCTGTGTGTCTTCATAGTCTCTCATCTGGAGTGCAGAAGATGTTGGACAAGTAAGTAGCTGTCACTCCATTCTATGACTAAACTTCATTGTTTGCTAAGATGGTGAGCTGTAGTCAGCATCCATGAAGAACCCTGGGAGTCTCCTAAAGACATGTTCTAGAGAACTTAATACAGCAGTGACCAGTGTCTGGTCAACTTGATGCCCTGTTTTCTTAGGTTTCTAAGTGGAGACCCATTCAAGCAAAATGGAAAAGAGCAGAATGTATGCTCTTCATAGTTAGGGAACGTATTTCCTAACTATGGTATGTTTTCTTCTCTTTCTAGTAACTGAGGGCAGAGGATGGGGAAGCCAGGCTGTTCTTCTTTTTATGTGGAATGGAGTTTTCCTAGCCATTAGAGATGAGATTGTTGACACATAGCACATAGGCTTGTTGTTTTTGGACATTTGCCACAGAAGAGAGTGTACCCAAGAAACGATGCTATGGAAGTGGGATGGGTTTCCATGTTTTGTTCTGTGCTTTCTTTATGGAATCTCAGGTCTCTGTGTGTTTGTGTTCCCTCGGACAATAGCCTTTTGATCAGGGATTTGCAGCTATGAGAGAAGGCAGATAGTAGGGGTAGTGTTTTTGGTGATCATTGTGGAACAGTAGAAGAGGTTTGCACCCAGCCAAATACAGTTTCAAATCCTGTGTTCTCTGTGTTAGGTGTTTTAATTCTGAGCAAGTTCTTTAATTTCAAGTTGCCATTTTCCTTATCTGAAAAATGGGATTATTATCAGATGCCACTTAAAATTGTTGAAAAACAGACACCAAGTGCTAATATTCTTTTTTAAAAATTCCTTTTATTTTTGGGGTGCCTGGATGGCTCAGTTGGTTAGGAGACTGCCTTTGGCTCAGGTCATGATCCTGGAGACCCGGGATCGAGGCCCACATCGGGCTTCCTGCTTCAGCAGGAAGCCTGCTTCTCCTTCTCTCAGTCCCTCTGCTTGTGTTCCCTCTCTGGCTGTGTTTCTCTCTGTCAAATAAATAAATAAAATCTTTTAAAAAAATTCCTTTTATTTTTTAAACATTAATGTGTTTATTTGGGAGATAGAGAGGGGGAGAGCCAGCTCTTGAGCAGGGGAGGGGCAGAGAGAGAGAGAGAGACTTGCAGCCAGATTCCATGTTGAGCACAGAGCCGGATGCTGGGCTTGATCTCATAACCCTGAGATCCTGACCTGAGCCAAAACCAAGAGTTGGACACACAACCAACTGTACCACCCAAGCACCCCATTAAATATTCTTTTAAAAATTATCATATGGTAAAATTAACTCTTCTGGGTATACAGTTCTATGAATTATAACTCATATATAGATTTGTATGATCATATAGGAATCACCACCACCATCAAGATACAGAAAAATTCCATGACTCCTCAGAAAACTTCTCCTGCTGCCCCTTTATAACCATGCCCTCCCTCTGTCACAAAGCCTTCTTGAAAAGGGTCTTGGGATATAAATTATGCTCAATTTATATTTTATATCACTCCAAATTTCGGAAAATCTTCAGCTTATAATAAAATACAGCTATCATGTTAAGAATTACTTTTCTAGATTGTGCAGGAATGTGGGCAACGTGCAATATGGAATTTTTTCTTTTTCTTTTTTCCTCCCTTTCCACCTTTCTCAGGATATATTTACATATTCCTGCATGTTGGAGACACTAAACTGCTTCTTTTGCTTTGAGAGATTCTTTCTAAGGTAATCATACATTGACATAAAATTTAACAAAACTGTGTTTTGTGCCACACTTAACAGTAGTCCTACCAAATTTGTAAAATATGTACTTTGTGTATAAAATCCCTCCATCTTTGGAGGCAGGCAGGGTTCTTTGAAAATGGCTATCTGCCCTTAGGTTATCTGCATTCTAATTTAAGAGACCAAGCTGAGACAAGCCTTGCTGTCCATTATGGCTTAAATGGTGTTCCCCTTCTCCCAAGATATGTTGGCGTTAACCCCCCAGTACCTCAAATGTGACCTTATCTGGAGATAGGGTCATTACAGAGGGAACTATGTCAAAATGAGAACGTTATGGTCTGTCCTAATCCAAAGTGACTCATGTCCTTATAAAAAGGGGCAGTGTCGACTCAGACATGCGCACAGGGAGAATGCCATGTGGATACAAATGGGGGGGGTGCAGTGGAAGCCAGGGCACACCTGGGATTGCCAGCAACCACCGGAAGCTGGGGGGGGGGCTGGGTCAGCCCTCAGAGTTGGGACCACCCTGCCAGCCCCTGCGTATCAGTCTCCCAGCCCCCAGAAACGAGACAGCACATTCGTGCTGTGGAAGCTGCCCAGTTGGTGGTATTCTGCATGGCTGCCTTAGGAAACGAATACACTGTCTTCAATAAAAATGATTTTCTTAAAAATGACAGCGTGCTGATGTTTGATGAATTTGGAGCCCTGGTGCTCATGACGTCTTCGAGTCTCCGCGTTCGTCCTGTGGATGGTTCCCGCTGCTGAGCCCACTGTATTTCTTTTAAGTGGTTTTAATCATTCCTGTCACCGTCCTCCCTCTTCCTTCTTTCTCACCGCATCTCCCTCCCTTTAGCCTCCGGATTTTTCTTTCTCTCCCACGTGAGCCACACCTGCTTCCTCCCCAGCACCTGCTCCCTTCCTCCCACTTTTCTTTGCTCACAAGTCTGATCACTCATGGCTTCCCAGAGAAGATGTGAAGTGAATGATGTTGTGCCTTCATAGAATCCTATCCCCTGACAGGAGAAAATGATTGATTGGTGGGTGCTTAGGGGTGACCGCTTCTTAAGATATTATATTTTTGTTCAAGAAAACTCCCACCAGATCTCAGCTTGAATCCCAGACAAGACTCTGCTTTGGGGTTTTAAAAAACGTAATATTTGGAGACCTACATTTATAGGGCATATCTGGCTCAGTATTTACATACTCTACTTAATTCTTCGATCCCCTTGGGACTTGCAGAGTGTGTGGACACTGTCTTCCACTCCCTCACCCTCCTCTTCACCTCGGTTCCCTCAGCCCAGCTTTCCTTGCCACATGATCTTTTTGTTGTTCAGCATTTGTATGTAGCTGAAGGCAAACGACCACACTGTGTGGTTTCCCAGACATTACTGCTCTCAAGTGTCCCCTGAGAATGTGAGACAGTCCTGCTACCCTACCCTCATCGGTTTACCTTCTCCCCCTCTGGGGTGACAGTTTCTCCTCTCTGTGAGTGTCCAGCAACCTTTGTCCGTCCGCCTCCGCTAATGTCTTTGTTTCTTATTTTATTGGGAAAAAAGGAGTGGGATGAGAATGTGCTCACCTTCCTGATGCTCCATCTGCCAGCCTAGTGTATCCGTCTCCATGTCCTGTCTTCGCCTTGCCTGTCCCATAGACGAGCCACTCCCGTCCTAGCCACTTATTCAGGGATACCTTCTACGCTTGCCTCTTCTGATGCGTTCAGTTCTCACAGTAGTTCTCCCTGCTCTCCTGCCCATCACTTTCCCCTCTACCTGATGGGTCCTGTCCACCTGTAAGATCTCCTTGCACAACCAAAGCATGTTTTTTACCTGATGGCCCTCTCTTGCTGTCTCCACCCTGATTATGGTAAATTTCCTCCGAAACATTTTCATCCTCCATATTTACTTCTTTGCTTCCCATTCTTTCTCTGAACCCCTCCCCCCTTTTAAAGGATTTTATTTATTTATTTGAGAGAGAGAATACAGACGCCGGTGATAGAGCCCAGCAAGGGGGGCAGCAGAGGCAGAGGGAGAAGCAGGCTCCCTGCTGAGCAGGGAGTCCCATGTGGGCTCAATCTCAGGACCCCGGGATCACGACCTGAGCCGAAGGCAGGAGCTTACCCAACTGAGCCACCTGGGTGCCTCTCTCAGAAGCTCTTTCAGTCAGACTCTCCCCACCATTTCTCCAGAGCTGCTCTTATCTTCATTTTCAGTGATGCCTATGTGGTCAGCAGCCTTGTCCTCTTTCTACTGGACCCTGCTGTTATTCCCTCCATCCTTCTGGAGACTCTGCCTTGTGCTGGCTTCCTGTTTCTTTGCTGCTTTGGGGATCATCCTAAGCACTGTGATCTTCTTGCCTCGCTGCCTGCTTTGCTGGGTGTGCTTCCTTACCCATGTCCCTGTGTTGCCAGCCACCCAGGATATGTCTCTCTCTCCTTAGGCTTCTCTTCTCTCCCTGGGAAATCAAGCTTTCCTGTGAAGGGCCACTTAATAAATCTGGGCTTTGCAGACCATCCCATCTGGTTGCAACTAGAACTCGGATGCCGGAGCATGAAGCCATTGGTGTTCCCTAAATTTGAGCAAGTGTAGCTATGCTCCAGCAAGACTATTAGGGACTCTAGTATTTTAAATTCAGATAGTTTTTCTGTGTTGAAATATTTTTAGCTTTTCTAACCACTTCAAAAATGTCCAAACCACTCTTGGCTCACAGATCATACGAAAGAAGAGGCGGCCTGTTTGGCGGAACTAGTCTGGGGACAAGTGCCCTGTATCAGGAAGCAAGCTCGTCCGCTCCCCGTCCTCATATACCGTATGTGTGCAGAGGAACAAGCAACTTGGGTCCCCAGCTCCACCCCGTGAATTTCAGGCTACCATATTTAGCTTTTTGTGTTGTACTTACACTTGAATATCTAATAGGCATCTCGTGTCTAAAATAGAGCTCTTGGTCCCCCTTCCCCTTAGATAACTTCTTTCCCTGCAGAGTGAATTAAGCCTCCGGAACAGTGCAGGGGGCGGGAGGGGAGGAAGGGGGAATGTAGCCATCCCAGATTTAGAGCTGGAGTGCCCTGCAGGGGAGGGGGGCACCTGGATTTGCATCCCAACTTTCAGCTCCTTGCTAGCTGTGTGACCTTGGGAAAGCTACTCAATCCACCCCCTTCTCATTAAATATGAAAAATACTGACTTTAAGTGGGATGTGAGGAGGATGAATAATATGCCTGACACGGGGGGGTGGGCTCAGTAGATCATTAACAGAAACTATAGTAAAACCTACCCATGCGTAGATAGCAGATGAAGGAAACATTTTCGTCTGGTTTATTTTTTTTTATGATTTTATTTATTTATTTGACAGAAACACAGCTAAAGAGGGACTGCAAGCAGGGGGAGTGAGAAAGGGAGAAGCAGGCTTCCTGCCAAGCAGGGAGCCCGATGTGGAGTCTGATGTGGGGCCCGATCCCGGGACTCCAGGATCATGTCCTGAGCCGAAGGCAGACGCTTAATGACTGAGCCACCCAGGCGCCCCTCTAGTCTATTTTTGTAACAGAATAAAGATAGCTTACCAAATTGGTATCAGTGAGAGCATCAGAGAATACAGGAGAATATTCAGATAGATAACGAAATCTGGCAGGTTACAATGTCCATTGGCAGGGCCTGTCTGTAAACTGGAGGTCTCGGGAATCTCTTGCCAGTTGAGGGCTGTATTGAAGGGTATTGTGTGTTGCCTTGTGTCCCCTCAGTTTCCTGTATTGAAGTCCTAGGTCCTGGTACCTCCGAATATGACTTATTTGGAGACTGTCTTGAAAGAGGTAATCAAGTTCAAATGAATTCATTAGAGGGGCTCAATCCACCCTGGCTGGTGTCAGAAAAAGTGGGAGCTTGGAGATAGACAAGCACACAGGGAGAAGACAGCCATCTACAAGCCAAGGAGAGAGAGAGGCTTGGGACAGGGTTTGCCCTGACAGTCCTCAGAGGGAACTGGTCTTGCACGCACTTGGATTTGGGGCTTCTGGCTTCCAGAACAGTGAGACGGTACATTCCTGTTTAAATATGTGGTACTTTGTCACAGCAGCCCTCGTACGCTAATTTAGACGGGATCAGGAGGACTTCTGCAGCAGGGCCCGACTTAGGGATCTCTGCTCACATGCTCCTTGTTCTCTCTTGCCTCTGAGTTGTGCTCACTGTCCTCTGTCGCTGTGAAGGAAGAGGGGATTCGTGAGCGAGCGAGAGCTGCAGTTACACTTGGGGCTTCGATCAGAGAAGCCCAGCCTCACTGCTCTCTAAACTCGCAGCCAGTCCAGACCCACGAGCCTGTGAGTTAGAGCAGATTTCCCACAGTGCATTGTGTGGATTAGCAATCCCAGGAGAGCCTCTGAAAAAAAGGTTTCTGGTCCAAGTAGTTTCAGAAAAGCTATGTTTTTATAGAGATATTTTTTTGAAAAGCACCAAGTATCTCAGCATATGAGAAAGACTTTGAGAACTTCCACAGTTAAGAAACATGCTGAGCCTTGTTTAGACAAGCATTTCTCAAACTAAGGTGACCCCAGAACCTGTGTGTGTGTGTGTGTGTGTGTGTGTGTGTGTGTGTATGTGTGTGTGTGTAACACTTTTTAACATCCCTTAGGACTGGTGTTATATGGGATATACTTTGAGAAATGCTGATAGAGAAATCTTGCTTATATTCATTGTATAGCTTTTTTGACTCACAATACCTTATCAGTTATGGATATTTTCACTTTCCTTATATCTATTTAGCTCTGATCCATGGCATAAACTTTTTTTTATAGTTTATTGAAGTGCAATTGACCTACAATAAACTGCACATATTTCAAGTGTACAATTTGATAAGTTTTTTTTTTAATTAATCTCTATACTCAACGTGGGGCTTGAACTTGACAATGCCAAGATCAAGAGTTGCATGTTCTACCAGCTGGGCCAGCCAGGTGCCCCGATGTGATAAGTTCTTGTGTATGTGTATGCCCATGAAAACATCACCACATTCAAGATGATGAACATATCTATCACCCCAAAGGCAGAATCATTTTACTATAGTAATTGTGGTATCACACAATCATTAAATAGTATAGACCTAGACTGTAGCTCTAGGTCCCAATAAGCATCAATATTGAATCTTTCTTAGTCTCCCAAACTGGATGGGCCATTTAGAATCTCATTGTATCAAAAGGTAATAAAAAGAGGAGTGAAGGGGTGCCTGGGTGGTTCAGTCAGTTAGGTGTTTGCCTTCGATTTAGGTCATGAATTCTAGGGTCCTGGGATTGAGCCCCACATAGGGATCCCTGCTCAGCGGAGAGCCTGTTCTCCCTCTCCCTGCTGCCCTGCCTACTTGTACTCTCTATCTCTGTGTCAAATAAATAAGATCTTAAAAAAAAAAAAAGAGGAGTGAAGAAAAACACTTTGATTTATTTATGTTTAAATGACATGGAGACATCTGAGTCTGTTTCCTTCAGTGCACATGAACTGAATCTCTTTCATAGAGCTGTTGTAAACAGTCAATAAGAGAATGTGTGTAAAAGTGCGTCACCATGCCTGGCCCGTTGTAGGCACTTACTGAACCATTTCCTTCTTTTCCTTCCTGGTTCCTTAGTCACCCTCTGACCCTCTTCCGGTCTGTGTCCAGGTATTAGACAGATGGATCAAAGGTTGTCGGGCTTGGAGGGAGGGAACGGACCCAGAGTAGTATACACTGGTCATAGTGTTAGAGCATTTCACTTGGTGCAGCTCAGGTGTTTAAATCACCTTGGGTTTTCTCAATCTGTTTAAAGAATGCTTTACCAAAAGTTGGTGTTAATAGATTACCGGTAACATTGTGTACATGTCAGTAAGTGGGGCAGATGAGCAGATGCCCTGGCTAAGTAGAGAGAAACACTTGCTTTAGGTTTTAGGCAACTTTTAAGATTGGTTTGTAAATGTCACCTTTTGTTAGGTTAACAGAGAGTTACAAGTCATATATATTTATCGAGTTCACAAAACAGAAGACTGCTTAATTTTGAACTCATTTTTTTAAAGGTATTATTTTACTTTATCTTAATTTTTATTTTTTATAAAAGATTTTACTTATTTATTTGACACACAGAGAGGGAACACAAGCGGGGGAGTGGGAGAGGGAGAAGCAGGCTTCCCGCTGAGCAGGGAGCCCGATGTGGGGCTCGATCCTGGGACTCTGGGATCATGACCTGAGCTGAAGGCAGACACTTAACGACTGAGCCACCCAGGCGCCCCTAAAAGATTTTAAGTAATCTCTACACGTGATGTGGGACTTGAACCTACAACCCCAAGATTGAGAGTCGCATGCCCCACTGACTGAGCCAGCCAGTACCCCTGAACTCAGTTTTAATTAAAATTATTCTTAAACTAATTTCATTATTCTGCTTAATTTCACTTGACACTTCTGTTTTTAATTTATATGGGTATTACTTACATAATATATAGTGATATATGTATATATTACTTATGTGTGTATACGTGTATGTTTTCATTTCTCCATTCCTTATTGAATGTGGTTGAGATGACCGGATTATTTGTAGCTAAATAAGAGAAAGAAGAAAGTACCCTAGACCAGAAAGCTGATGTGTTTATTTTGAGTCAGAAAAAGTTGGCATATTTTGGCTTGCTAGGAATCTCATTATGGAGTCAGAGACCTGAAAGGGATATTTAATTAGAAGTAAACCTATTCTAACCAATGAAAGTTGACTGTTTAATGGTTAACTAGTGGGGCTACATCTGGAATTAAATCTCTCACAAACTTTCTGTTTAAATCCTTATCACCTTGAATTAATGCAGTTCCCCTCCCACCCCGCACCCACTTTGTTTAATGGCCTGAATATGTTTTTGGCTTTTTACATTTTTTTTTGTTTTGTTTTTGTTGTTTTAGAATTTGGCAGTGCTTTCCAAAGTGTTTCCTTCTGCACTGCCTCCAAAGCAAACTTATAAACAGGTTGGCTTTTTTTTTTGCTTGTTTTTTTTTGGATGCATTATGAAATCATGTTTTTACTCTTTTGACTTGTAAATGGGTCCGGTTTTCAGTAAGTTCTAAGGTCAGGCCTTGCGAGATGAGAATTTGAGTATCCTTCTTCATCACCTAGAGAATGACGTTAGCTGTTAGGAAAGTGCATCACCAGAGCCGCGGGGCTGCAGCATGTCCCGTGTGCAGCACCCAGTGAGTGCCGGTGCGAGGGACCCTGGCTGCGAGGGTTGGGACCTCACGGGCACCCTCCGGGAACTCATCAGTTTACCAGACATTATGGCCTCCGTGCTGTGCGCGGGGATGTACAGGTGAATGGGCTGGGAATAAAAGACCAGTTTTATTTTTTAAAGTGTTAGTGTTTTTAACACTGAGACATGAGACCTTGTGAGTAAAATGATATTAAGCTAATTACCCAATTTTAGGTCTTCGAACTATTGTCTTTGCTACGTTCTGGGTTTTCCACCTGTGGATCCCCAAGCCTTACCTGATGCACCCGGCAGCCATCATGTCCTCTTTTCCATGGTCTACGGCAATTCCAGCAGGAAATGGGTGCACACCACTTATTTCTTAGCTTTTTTTGCTTCCTTTTCTTTTTACCTTCCTTTTGCTTTTTCTCTGGTGATGTGGATATCCAGGGGAAGTGAAGTAGTCCTTCATAAGTAGGTTTAGGGGACTTGAAGGCTGGAGGCGTGTCTGTGCCAGGCTGGGCAGAGGACGCCTGCCGGAGCGCCCTTGAGAGAGTCACGTGCTCCTGAGCACCATCCTTGCTTGACCCCACCTGACCCATCCTGTCTGCGCCTTGCCCAACTCCCTTGGCTGCTGGCACCAAAAAAAGGCCTCAAGATATAAAAGGGAAAGTTAGTTTTCCTAATATGGGCCCAGAATCTTACTTTCAAAGCTGTGTCCATGACTTGTGTGTGGGGAATCCCTCATTTAGCAGAGATGGTGAAGACCATCCTCTGAATTGTATCCAAAATAGGCGAACTCTCTCAAACAGTGCTAACTCCCAAAGCACACAAGTCATGAAGATTATTTGGCATTGTAAATAACTTGGTTTATTTGCTCACCTGTCTTTCTAAAATCTGCTTCATGGCCAGTATTCTCGAACTCCTTTTAGATTAGCTCCACACCAACCTCCTTCAGATGCGAGGAATGGCAAAAAGCATAATGAACGTTCTACACAGTCATTGAGGATTTTGCTTTACACATGAAGTTGGTATGGCGTTGGTAGAGTTCAGTTTCCTTATCCAAGTGACCCTTACTGAGCACCTGCTGTATGCAAGCTCATTGCCCTATGCTTTCATGTGGGTTCCTTTGAAGTTACTGGCATAGCTCTCTGAGTTAAGCAATCCCTGGAAGTTTCTGAGACTTCAACCAGCTTGGGGATTACTTCTTAATGCTGTAGCTCATGCTCCTGAAGGAGGAATGGTGGGTGATGTCCCCCCTGGTGGGGAAGAACACTTGGAGCACTTAAGCAAAGAGAATTCTAGAATAAAAAATTCCATAGTATTTCTTTTTATTATGAAGGGTAGAGAATTTATTGGTGTGCTAAATTGGGATTTAGTGGCTCCTTTGCTTGTGTTTTTCAGAGTACCTGGTAAGTGCCTGCAGTCCTCCATCATAACCTATGTTGTTCTTGTTCCGACCTGGTTCTCACCCGACAGTGAGCTCTGGGCTGTCATACACCATTTTGTACTCATCTTTGTTCCCCAGGGCCTAGTGCAATGTTAGGGCTGCCAGATAGACTATAGGATGATCAGTAATTTGAAGTTCAGACAAACAACAACTAGTTTTATTCTCAGTATGTCCCATGTATACCTATATTGAGAAACTTGAGTTTTATATAAGAAACCAATAATTTTTTAAAAAATAAATATGTCCCATGCCATATTCAGATTTAGTTGGTAATCCTGTGTTTTTATTTGCTACATCTGGCAACCCTCTATAATGTCCCTTACTTAGAAACTATTTTTTTGAACCGAAACTATTTTAATTCTGCAATGATCACAGCTAAGGCAAATCAAGGTGTTCACGGGGGCTGGTCATGTCCATGAAATATAGGATGGAAATTGCAAATAAGAGTAATTAGCTCCTTTACAAGTAGTATTAGTGAAGATGGACCATTTCACCTGCAACAACTAGATAGCCTTGATTATAGAAATACATAGTGAGGACCTGAATTAATGGATTGGCTAGTGTGCCTTGCCTTCCATGAGCCAGGCACTCCTAGTCCACATTTTTTTATGTTCCTGAGCCACCAGCTTGGGAGATCATGCTTATAGCCAAATGAAATAGTTGTCTGGGATTATGGAGCTGTGGTTGAGTCAGGTTCTGGGCCCCTTCTCCCTTTCCGTTTTTCTGCTCCTCTCATGGCAGCTCTTCAGCACCCATCTTCCTTCCTGAGAGGCGAGTGGGGACGGGCAGCCACGGAAGTGGTCATCTGTTGAGCTAGAGGAGATCAGAGCAGGGTATGACAACACGGTGTATTTTAACCCTCCAGATATTTTGTGGGGTGTGTGACTGTGTGGGGGTCAGTGTATGTGGAGGAGTATAATGACATAAGCATGAGTGAATGGCCACCTCCCCGTTTTCCTGGTCAGAGAAAGTGGAGCACATAGGAATGAACTCAGGAGCTTCAGAGCAGAGACAAAGGCTGATTGAGGCTGTGCTTGCTGCCGAGACTAGAATCAGGAGCTCCTGTCTCCTTTGGGTAATACTGGTTTTGTAGGCCATCTTCCCATCCACAGAGGAACACTCTGCAATAGGTCTGGGTATGAATGTTTCTGTGGAAACGTAAACAGTCCTGACCTTAAGTATTTGGAAGTGGGGACTCATGCCCTTCTCCCAGAATATAAATTTGACTCAGTAGGGGTAAAAAGAATTACAGCCTAATATAAGAAACCGCTTAGCAGACTTTGTTCGGATGTCAGCCAAATTAGAGCTTTGCATGGTGGGGTGTATTCTGTTGGCTGTACTCTATTAGGGAAAGCAAAAATAGAAAGCTTTTTCTCTAGACTTGAAAACCAAATCAATGTATGGTCATTAAGAGCATCAGTGGCAAATGGCCACGGAAGTTGGAATCTCAGCCTTAACAAGGGTATGCTGCCATCCTGAGAATACAGAATTTGCAAAGAAACAAATGCTCCCTTTGGTTCTGAAGCTATTGAAAGTAGCAGACGCTAGATAGAAAGCTTCGTGTACCATGTTTTCAGCAGTCATGCCAATCACATGTGTAATGTGCCCCTCCGGCCACCTCAGCTCTCTGGAAGAGAATCTCTGGTAGAGGGGTAGATGCCTGGGGCTGGAGAGAGCTCCCTTGAGAGGAGAGGAAGCTGGCATCCCCCCCACACACACTTTCGGTGCCCCTAAATCCAGGCTCCGCAGGAGGGTTTCTGAGGAGCATTCAGTCCTTTGTAGGGATGTGCTTGGTGGCTGGGAATTTACTCTTCAGCTTCAACTGCGCCTACAGAAAATATCTATTCTCCATCTCTGAGGTCTCACGGAGAATTGAGGACATGGTGATTGTTCTTGAAGTCGCCCATGCCAGAAAATCTTGTTCACGGGAGGCATTGAAACTTCCTCTTTTCTGTGTGTCTTGGTTTAACATTATCGCTAGCATTTTGCTCAGATTAACTTCCCGTGTTTGTTCTTATTTTAAGTCCATTCTTTAGTCAAAGTGTTACTTGGTGAATGGAAGGAGTAAAATAAAGTAAGGGGAAGGGGTATGATATGGAAGAATAGAGTTTTGTTTCTATTCCTGTTCTGCAACAAGAGATAAGTACTTGAAGCTTGTTATTATTATTGTTGAATGAGACACTGAAACTCCCCATTTCATGGTACTGTGCGGTGTATTGCATTTGGCTAAATGGCCAAGCAAATCCGTCATCTTATCTAGTGTAACTCCACAGGCAGAGTTTGAGAAGCTGTTTGGCAGCCTCCAGACCTTACTTCTTAGAGCAGTCTGCACCGATCTGTGCCTTCGCGGAGCAGGAGTTTCGCTAACCTTCCATCGTGTGTCTGTCTGAGGCCCAGTGCCCTCCTCCCTTGCCAGCGTGCTTCTCATTACAATGAGAGGAACTTGGCAAATATTAAGGACCAGAAATATTAAGGATACTGAGCATCAGTATTTGGGGTCAGACAATAAATCCCGTTCCTATGAAACAGACACCCAAATCTAAATCATAGCACAAATGCAAAGGGCAGCTTCTTTTTGAGAAAGTTGGGAATCCTGAAAACAAAGCTTAATAAAAGGGAAAACAAACTTTGGGCGGGCAATTTTTGTGGTTCACCTGGCTCTGGATTTTTTTCTCCTAAGCCCTTGAGGCAAATTTCCATTCCTCGCACTAGGTGAGATTCTGGATTAGAAGCAGAGGAGGTTTACTCTAAGGAGAAGCTGATGGGCGGTAGGCGATGAGTTCCCAGAAGAGTAAAATCATCCTGTTGGAGTGTGTCTGGGACTTGCTGGAAGAGGGCGTTGCTAGGTGGGACAAAGAAAAGTTCTGCCCAGGGGCACTGGTTGGTGCAGTCAGTTAAACACCTGACTCTTAATTTCAGCTCAGGTCATGATCTCAGGGTCGTGAGATCGAGCCCCACGCGATGTCGGGCTCTGCAGTCAGTGGGGAGTCTGCTCTCGCTCGTACTCTCTCTCTCTCAAATGAATAAATTAAAAAATCTTAAACAAAAAATAAATGACAAAGTAATTTAAAAATAGTAAGATACATTACTAAATAGCAATATAGTATATAGTAACATGTAACTACATAGTAACATCATATATATTGCGTATTATATTATTATATATTAACAATATAGATACTATACATGTGTATGTTAGTGTGTTTATTATATACACATATGTATATACCTGTACACACACACACACACACACACACACACACACACACACACACACTGTGTCAATGAGAAGAACGTGAGGTTATTATAAAGGTATTTACTCAGTGGCACATTTGTACCTTTCCTCAGAACTCAGCCTGAGTCTGCCACTAAAAGAGCCTGCTGGGGCCTAAAAATACATTCTGTCTCCTGGACACAAAACATACAGCCTAAGTAGCTGCTTTACTGTGGTCAAGGGACCTGTGCTTTTGTATAAATATACGAGTCCTTTCTTTAAATCGCAAATAGGTAGGGGTAGATAAGCTGTACTTGCTAGCAAGAGCAAAAGTTATCTCCTTTCCCATTCTCTCAAAGGGAACCAAACCCTGGGAGATAATTTATGGCTCAAAGCCCTAGTTGCCTGGTATGACCCAGGGAAAATTCCATTTTGAGAAAATGTGCTTTCCTTAAATACCCTGCGACAGAAAGCAGTCAGGTCTCTGACAAAGCCACTAGACTTTCTCAGGATTAGGTAGAAGCTTTTAGAAAACCAGAGGAAACTAAAATACGTAAACCTAACACTTGAAGTCTTCACCCTGAGCAACACTGCTGGCTAATATTATGCCTGTTCTAATGAAGATAATTTTATATGAATTATCTACTCTGACCAGGTTTGAGGCTACAAAAACAAAAGATCAAATTGTAAACTTTTCAGTTCAGTGGCAATTGCTTGGTATCACATGAGTTTGCCCTTATAAACTACCAGCTCTCAGCTACACCCCTTGGTAAATGTTAATAGTCACCTAAAGTTCTCTTTCATTAACTGAACTACAAGTGGCTTTAACATGGGTGTGACAACACACACGAATAATTTCCCACTTTTTGTAACATGTTAATAGCAAAAGTAACTTTTATAAACTGTTAACAGCAAAAGTAACTCTCACTGAGCCTGACCCTGAAAATACTTCCTATATTAGAGTCGTTGGCACTGATGTTTTCCTGATGGTGCATTTCCAGATGACGCAGAATTTTAAACCGGAAGAGACTTGCAGCACCTCCTACTGAAGAATAGCCAGCAGGACCAGAGTGTTGAAATGTCCAAAATCACAGAGTTTTTATGTAGAAATAATGTCTAAGGACCCTGAATTCCGGGGCACCACACTACCCATCAAAAATCTCAACAGAACTTTTCTTTTTTATTACTATTTTTTAAAGATCTGTTTATTCATTTGAGAGAGAGTGTGTGTGTGTGTGTGTAAGCATGAGCGGGAACAGGTGGAGAGGGGGAGAAGCAGACTCCCTGCCGAGCTGGAAGCCCTACATGGGGCTCGATCCCAGGACCCAATCCCAGGACCTGGAGATCATGACCTGAGCGGAAGGCAGATGCTTAACCGGCTGAGCCTCCCAGGCTTTGTCATTCTAGTAATGTATATTACCGACATCGACGAAGACTACAGCTATGACTCTGCACGCGGGGGTCCATATCTCTGCACATAATATGGGGCTGGGTCGGTGAAGGAGTGAAAGCCTGTGACCTGTTTACTTTCAGAGTTTTTTCAGAGTGCTCTACTTCCCTGTGTACTTTTACCCATGGTGTGTGGGGCGGGATGGTAAGTGTGATAAGCAGTTTAAGAGGAAAGCAAGTTTAATGGACGTTTGGAATCAGAGGTAAACCTCCTTCCCACCTTAAGGGAAAAAAAGAGAAGTTATTTGGTATAACCACTTTTTTTTTCCAAACCAGCCATATGTGGAAACCGACATCCCGCTGTGCTTGATGAAAGTTGCTGTGTGGACATTTAATTCTTTGTGTTAAGTACCTGCGGGCCAGTGGCTTGCTGTAGTCCTCTGTGGTTTTCAATTGTTTGGGGTTTTGTTGTTGTTGTTGTTGTGTTTCTTTGCTTTTTAACTTAAAAAAAAAAAGTCCTAATGTAAGGACAGAAAGCTTTTTCAGTTTTGTCCTGAATGTTTTACTTGCTGTTTAGAAATGACTCTCCAGCTCTGGTGCTAGTCAGACGCAGGCCTTGATCTTGTGAACTATTTTCATATTTCAGTTTCAAGTTTAATGATGAGGGGATTTTGAGTTCCCTGTGAGTTCTGTTTGCCGATATATTTGTGTCTCTTTATATTAACGGCGTTCCCTTTCATCCTTTGCTCGAGATAGAGAAAGAAGTGAAATTGGATGACTCTGATTTTTAAGCCTGGCTGGCTCTTTAGAAAATGAGAGGAGAGTCGCCCCCTCAAAATGGCTAACATGTTCAGCTGTGTGTGAATTGGGGTCATAATCCGTTCTTTGAAGACGAGGAGGAATGCTATTATGATAAATGTGCTGGAAATCATTAAAGAGGAGAGTGCACTGGGACCCAAGTGGCCAGCCCACGCCATTTGCCGTCGGGTGGGGCACCCTCTGAGTCCGGTGGAAGGACCGAGCTGGCCGCCCGGGTGTGACACTGCAGACCGGGGTGAGTTTCCAGACGGTGCAGGTCTGTTGGTATCTAGCTGGTGCTTTGTCTTTTTCTCACCTCTTACCACAGAAGGGAGGGAGACAGGGCAAAATCCACGGGACTATTGGCGTGTCTGTTTGTGCCTACTTCCACTATACCAAATATGCTCCCCTCGCAATGGCTGCAGATTTTTTTTTTCTTAAGCATGAGTGTGGTGGGAAATTGTGGTTATTCGGCCATACGGGCGGTACCAAGTATCTGTTGTATGAAGCAGAACAATTTGACTTTAGATGTCTGCTATTTGACATGGCTGAGAATGGAAATATTCCTTTCACCATTTGATAAGGCAGAATTTTAGTCCATGTTTTCTGAAGGTCTGGAATGTGCAGGGAATTTACTGCAAAATTGTCTTACATACATGCAATGAGGTGTCTTCATTCATGGTTAATACATGACAATTTTAAATATGGGTTTTTATTTCTTAGTATATAACCACTGCCTCCTTATCAACAATGACTTTCTATTCTATTTCATATTTCTCTATTTTAAGTAAATCCTTTCTACTTCTGAGAATCTTTATCTCTCAAGGCTTTTCTAACTAGTTTATTGGAAACAGAAACTAAAAATCCTGTGGCTACCCCTTCTAGGGACAATAAAATATGTTTATTGTTCAGGCATTAAAGTAGGAAGGAGAAAACAAAAGACACTTGTAATCTTACCAACTCCATGAGAGTTGAGAGGCCAATGGTAGGTTTTAAGCAAAAATATTTTAAATTAAATATTTTTAAAAGAACCCAGAGGTTGTATGGGATAGGCAAAGGTAAAGGCAAGGAGGTGAGGTAGGACGTTTGCAGTAGTCCAGACAACAAAGGGTAGTACCTTGGTCTATGTACTAACTGAGGAGCTGGTAAGATGTGGGCATATTCTAGCTCTATTTGGAACATAGAGTGAAAGGGTTTGTTGATGATTTGGCTTTGGGTTATGAGAGAAAGCAGTAAAGAGAGACAAAAGTTTTTGGCCTGAGCAACTGGAATGATGGAGTTGCCATTTATCAAGGTGGGAAAGACAAGGAGAAGAGGAGATTCTGAGGAGAAAAAATAAAAGGTTGAGTGTGAAACCTATTTAGTATTTTAGTGTGATAGTTATGAAAAGCTTTTATTGGCTTATTTAATCTTCCCAATGTTTTTCCATAGGCACAAGTGTGCTTTTTAAAATAAATCTCAGAGCCACACTAAGCTTAAGCTATGTAAACACTGAAGCAAGGAAAGAGAAATTTAGGGTAAAGGTCAGAAAAGACCAGTTAGAAGAAAGCACTTCCAGGAGCATGATATGAGCCCCAACAGGAGAGTCTTATAAAAGGCAGTTTAATTAAACTGTGGACTTCTAATTGAGAACCTTTCCCAGAAGGAAAAGGGTTCCTGGGTCTGGCTCTAACTGGGTGTGCCCGAGGTTTGGACTTTGCTACGCAGTGTGCTGTGTGATGGGGCTAATACCTCTAAAAAGGAATATGGATTTTCTGATACATCATGGATAGATCAATTGCAACCTTGCCAGTACTGGTTTTCACTGTGAAAATAGCTCTGCTCTTTTCTCCTTTCCTCCCTTCTTTCCTCCCTCCTTCCTTTTAGAGCTATTTCTGATTTTTTATATGAACTAATCTAGGAGACTCCATTATTTGTTTAGCTGATTGTACCTGACAAAGAATCACAATATCAAAGGTAGAGTATTAAAAAAAAAAATCCACTTTGTTGTCTTTGTACATGGATGAAAGCTGGCCAGTTTAAATCTCTGTCCCTAGGTTTAAGAGAAAAAGAATGCATCTGCATTTATTCATTTTAAAGATTTTATTTATTTATTTGACAGAGAGAGAGAACACAAGTAGGGGGAGTGAGAGAGGGAGAAGCAGGCTTCCTGCCAAGCAGGGAGCCCAGTGTGGGGCTCCATCCCAGGACCCTGGGATCATGACCTGAGCGAAAGGCAGACGCTTAATGACTGAGCCACCCAGGTGCCTCTATATCTGCATTTAAAATACCGATGGAGGTTATAGCTTAGTCCATTTTGAATGTCCTCTTATTCCTCCTCTTACTGCAACTAAAATGAGTTCTCATTTTCTTCCCTTTACATCTTTTGTTGTTTATAACTTCATCCAAGAGTTGCTTTATGATGCTAATAATATTTGGGCTTTCTTTAAAAAATAAAGCAGCTGCCTAAGTGACCAGTATTAGAACTTAAATTTGCTGATTTAGCAGTTTATGGAGCACCCCTGCATGCTAGGCACCATGTGGCAGCAACCATGATGCAGCAGTGACAGCAGGTACCTCTGCACCCAGGAGCTGGAAATCTAGTTGAGCGTGAGGAGAGCACCAGGCCAGTATGCGAATATGTGACTTTGTTGGGACTATGTATATGGAGAGCCAGGGCATAGAGAGTGAGGGCAGTGCATGGGATGATCTGAGAAGGGAGCGTCTGAAATCAAGATCTGAGCTTGCATGGCCACCCAGCTTCCGGTCAGCTGGGGGATGGAAGCCAGCTTGCCTCTGCAATACTCAAGCACCTAGGGCACCTGGCTGGCTCAGTCAGTTAAGCGTCTGTCTTCAGTTCCGGTCATGATCCCAGGGTCCTGGGATTGAAACCCATGCCGTGCTCCCTGCTCAGGGAACTCTGCTTTCTCCCTCTCCCTCTGCCCTTTCCCCTTCCCCGTGTTCTCTTTCTTTGTCAAATAAATAAGTAAAATCTTTTTTTTTTTTAAAGATTTTATTTATCTGACAGAGAGAAACACAGCCAGAGAGGGAACACAAGCAGGGGGAGTGAGAGAGGGAGAAGCAGGCTTCCCGCTGAGCAGGGAGCCCGATGTGGGACTCGATCCTGGGTCTCCAGGATCATGACCTGAACCGAAGGCAGTCGCTTAACCAACTGAGCCACCCAGGCGCCCATAAATAAGTAAAATCTTAAAACACACACACACACACACACACACACACAAAAAAAAAAAAAACCCCCCAAAACCCAAGCATCTTGTGTAGTCTGAGATAATCTCTGATAAGAAATTAGTGCAAGAGTCATGCTAATGTTAAACAATGTTGGGAGTGATGTATGTGCCTGTGCATATTTTATTTGTATTTTTATAAAGAAACCTGCTTAAGTGTGAACAGAGTCATATTTTGAAGGAGGCTATACTGTTTTCCAAAGTGAATAAATAACACATTTGAAGGCTACATCTGGCGAGAACATCTGTGGGTTGTTTTTCCCATTTTTACAAGATATAGTAATGTTGGGACCATGATTATATGACTTAAAATATTACTGGTTTTAGGGTTGAAAGGGAGGAACTTTTGGGGACTGTCTATTTGTTTTCTCCCATTTCTTGGAATGACTAAGCTGAGGACAGATGGACCCTCCACTCACACGTGTCCCCTCCCTTCTCTCCTCTTCCTGTTCCTGGTCTCGGGCATCCACCCTGAACCTATCCGCCTTTTGTTCTCCTTCTCTCTCTCACACACAGATCCCTCTCTTTCTCTCTCTCATTTTCTTGCATGCAAATCAGATTCTTACTTTCTTGTTTTTCCTATTGGCTAAAGCCAGACCAGTTTGCAAATCAAAGGTGCTAGAACATAAGAGAGAAAACTCAGAGATAATAAGGAATGCCCTGAGCATCCTTATGTCTTGAAGTGCCAGTGGGGGAGAAATTCGAGGTAGCTTCCTGAGATTTCTTTGGGACAGTGCAACTGGTCACCAGGATAAGGCAGTGCTTCTCAAACTTGAGGGTGCAGACAAGTCATCCGGACATCTCGTTCAGATGGATGATGGTGATCCAGCAGGTCTGGGGCAAGGCAGGGTGAGAAGGAGGCAAGGTTGGTCTTGGGGCAAGATTCTGCTTTCCTCACCAGCCCTCCAGTGCTGCGGGGCCAGACCACACTTGTTCGCATGCTGTCAGGGATGGACTTCTTAGCAGTGTTTATATGTTCCTTGCAAATCATTTAAAAGTTGAGTGATAATACTGTGTACTGAGAGAGAGTGATGGTGTCTAAATTAGTTATCTGAAATGAAAGTGGACATTCTTCTTCCTGGGCTTCCCTTTAAAATCTGACTTAAATCAGGTTATTAAAAAGGAAAAGCCTGTTTATACTCTACTTCTCATTGCTTTCTTTCACTGTGGAACCAGGCCCTGATTATTTTTAACTGCATATCTTGCTGAGACCAAGGAGACATTTTTATTTCTAGTATCAAGACAGAACACATACTCCTCTTTCTTTAAATTCAGAAAATCTTACATAAAGTTGCCAAAGTAAGATGGTGTATTTCCTAAAATTATGCAGCAACATAAGGGGTGACATTCTGGGATTAGAGTAGTAAGATCAAGGTTTTTGTATGATCAACACAGAACAGATGCAGAGTGGTGTGGTATCATGGGGGTCAGGGAGACTTTGTGGAGCAGTGAAGAACAGGGAATAGGGGGCTTCTTATTCCTGATCCGTCTCTGTGACCTAGAGCGAGCTCCTTAAGACCCTATAGGCCTTAGTGTTGCCATTTTGAAATAAGGATCCTCTACTTAACTAGTGAAAAGGTCTTGATGATCTCATACTGCTTCTAGTGTTAAGTGTGCTTGCTTACTGGGAGCTAGTGTGCTGGCTTTATTCCCATAAGACAACAAAAAGAAGTATCTTTGTATAGTTTGCCATCAGTATTTTTAGCAAGTATCCTTTTTTTTGTTTTTTGGGTTTTTTTTAGATTTTAGTTATTGAGCGTGTGTGCATGTGTGTGCATGGACATGTGCACACAACTGAGGGGAGGGAGGAGACAGAAAGAAAGAGAATCTCAAGCAGACTGTGCTCTGAGCATAGAGCCCGACATGCGACTTGATCCCACGACCCTGAAATCATGACCTGAGCTGAAATCAAGAGATGGACGCTTAACTGAATGAGCCACCAGGTGCCCCTTAGCAAGTAGCTTTAAGGACATGTTGCATATGTAGCTTGATTTTTATTAGGGAGCTTTGCTTTACAATTGCCTTCATTTTATTATTTTATTTAGTTATTTGGGGTTAAATGAAGATATTTAAAATATTGCATACAAGTAAGCTTTTAATACCTAGGTTTACACACAATGTTACCTTGCTTAAAACCAACACAATAGGCGAATGTATTTTTGTATAAGAAGTGGATGAGTCTACAAAAGGATTTATAATAGGTGTGATATGTATTATCGGTAAGTTCCTTTAGGAATTTTTTAAGTGTTCCCTTTCATGCCATCATTTTTGGAGCACATTTATAACACAAAATAAACCATGTCACTAAATGAGACTTCTGGGCAAGTAGAATTACAGTAGACGTGCAGTGATGTTGGGAGCAGGGATTCTAAGTATCCATGGCCTCCAACGAATGGAATAGTTCCTACAGGAAAGTTTAAGAAATGATCGTCCATTCAAAAAGATTGTGCCTTAAAACAAGTGGAGGACACTTTGCCCTCACGTGTAGTCTGATATGTTCGGTGGTCTTGTGACTAGTTATTTCATGGCTGCCTGTCCCTTGAGATTTGGGCCGATCCATGTGATGGTAGTGAACCATCTTCTTACATCCTTGGAGCCTCCCTGATAACAGGGGACTTGGAACAGTTGGGCTTGGATGTATGTTTTGGTGAGTAACAATCCTTTAAAAACGTTCAGTTACAGTGCACAAATGTGCAAGTTCTTTTTTTTCCATCTACTAGAACTAATCATATACTAGAATGCATCCAGACGTTAATGGGGCTTTTTCCTCTAATTATTATGCTCATTTTGAGTTGATCAAAACTCTGGAAATATTCATCTGGGACAGATCAGGTACAGACACTGAAGGTACTGGATCTTCTACCATCATTTTAAATGAATTTAGAGGATTTCTATTTCTTAGAAACAGTTGGATTCAACCAGGTGATTGTTACTCCTTGGGGTCATGTTCCAAGTGTATCATGAGAATATTCTGTTGATATGTGTAAATCAAAATGTGTTAAATTGGGACACCTGGGTGGCTCGGTCAGTTAAGCATCTGCCTTTGGCTCAGGTCATGATCCCAGGGTCCTGGGATGGAGTCCCACATCTGTCACCTTGCTCAGCAGGGAGCCTGCCTCTCCCTCTGTCTACCCCTATCCTTGCTTGTGCTCTCTTTCTGACAAATAAATAAATAATATCTTTTTAAAAATGCATTGACTTGTCTGAACAAAACTGATAAGAGTAAATAATATTGCTTTTGATTGAGAGTCTTGATGGTCTTAAAGAGTTTGTTCCTATGCAGTCATCAGATTTACAGATCACTCTTGTTACATGAGGAGGGTATAGATTGGGTCTGCATAAGAAAACTGAGGCTAAAGCCAAGTAGTTCCTTGCCTAGGGTCGTTTAGCTCATAATCTGTAGAGTTGGGACCAGAACTAGGATATCTAATTTTTAGTTCAGTGTTCCCTCTGCTCCCATTTGTAATGGTTAATTTTATGTGTTAACGTGACCAGGCCAGGAGATGCCAGATAACCAGATTCAAAGGAACTTCTAGGTGGATTCATGAGGGTGTTTCTCACAGAGATTAACATTTGAATTAGTGAGTGGAATAAAGCAAATGGCCCTCCCAAACATGAATGGGCATGATCCCTTCCATTTACATAGCAAGTAGAACAAAGTGGTGGAGGAAGGGGCAGTTTGCTCTCTGACTGTTGATCTGGGACATCAGTCTTCTCCAACCCTGGGTGCTCCTAATTCTCAGGCTTTCAGACGTGGACTAGCATCTACACAATTGGCTCTTGGCTCTCAGGCCTTTGACCGGCACCACTGGCTTTCCTGGGTCCCCATCTTGCAGATAGGTTGGGAATTCTCAGCCTCCATAATCCAATTATTTATTTATTCATTTATTTATTGTTAAAGATTTCACTTATTTGACAGAGAGAGACACAATAAGAGAGGGAACACAAGCAGGGGGAATGAGAGAGGGAGAAGCAGGCTCCCCGTTGAGCAGAGAGCCCAATGTGGGGCTTGATCCCAGGACCCTGAGACCATGACCCAAGCCAAAGGCAGATGCCCAAAGGCTGAGCCACCCAGGTGCCCCCAGCCTCCATAATTTAAATATACACACACACATTTTTTATTTTTGATTTTTATTTGTTTTTTATATATAATCTTCCTCCCCTCTCATTATTGGCCCTGTCTCTGTGGAGAACATGACTACTACACCATATTAAAGGGGACAGTCTGGCTCATTTATGATGGTAGCTTTGACATGTGTTGCATGTCACAGTTTGACCAGACTCTTACATAGATATAACCTTTTCTTCACGAGTTGGATGATAAAGTTCTTTCAATTACTTCATGTCTGTAGAAGCTTGAGAAGAACCAGTTTTGTTTCATTTTCTCTCAGTTAATTTTTGCATAAAATCTTCTAAACTTAAATCTTTATTTCTTTATATTCTTATTTTATTCTTTTTATTCATTTGTTTTTATTTTTATTCTTTTTATTCTTTCCCCAGGCATGATTTTCTTGAAAAGAGAAGTTGTAACAGTAATTACTATCCAGAACAAATAATTTATGTGGGAAATGTGCTTATTGATCTCATAAAATTTAGTCCCCTAGTTTGTCAATATTATTCTCATTTCGTAATAGCATTTATGTTTTAAAGTGGCAACTTGTGACTAATATTAAAGTCCCTCTTTAACATGCAGAGTTAAGCATCAGACAAGTCCTGTGTGTATCATTATGCATTCCTTTACTTAATTTTCATTGTGTTAGACCAAAGAAAGAGAAAGTCCTCTAAAGTAATGACAGAACGGATACTCAGGAGGGGAAAAGAGAAGGTTGAAGATATGATGTGGATTTTGTGTGTGAGTTTTATTAGAAAGACTAGGGTATGAAGGGAAGAAGGATGGGCCATTTGCTTTGCTTCAAAACTTTTTGGATTTGAAAGCCGAACAGAGTAACTTTAAAAAACATTATTGATGTGTAATTTATGTAAAATAAAATGCACCATTTTAGATTTACCGTTCAGTGAGTTGTGGCAAATTTATACCCCAGTGTGATCACCACTACACTCAGGATGATATAGACTCCTAAACATTACCCATTTCCAGTCAATTCTCTCTTGTTTCAGTCTTACCACCAGTGTGCTTTTTGTTACTATAAATTAGGTTTGCATTTTCTAAAGTTTCATATAAATGGAATGATAAAGGATTATCATTGGTCTGGCCTTTATACTTAGTGTAATGTTTCTGAGATTCATCCATGTTGTTGCGTATATCCATAGCTGTCCTTTTCATTGCGGAGTGCATTTCATTTAGAACTGTGCTACAGTCTGTTTATTCATTCATCTGCTAATAGACATTTAGGTTGTTCATAGGTTTGGATTATTATAAAGTTTTTATATACAAGTCTGTGTGTGTCAGGCATATGTTTTCACTTCTCTTGAGTAAACATCTAGGAGTGGAATCTCTATGTCACATAGTAAGTATATATTTAATGTATTATAAGAAACTGTCAAACTTTTTTTCCAAAAGGATTGCATAATTTTATTTTCCCACTAGTACTATATTAGTGTGCTACGTGCATTGGGGTATTATCTTTATTTTAAGCCTTTCCAGTGGATATGTGCTTTTAATTTGCATTTTCTTGACTAATCATGTTGAGTCTCTTTTCATGTGTATTTGCTGGTCACATTAAAACCTTATGCATATTTTCTATTGGATAGTTTGTGTTCTTATTGAATTCTAAGGGTTCTTTTTATATTATGGATGCAAGTCCTTTGTTACATTACTTCTCCTCCTCCTTTTTTAATTGTGGTAAAATACACATAACATAATATTTATAAATGTAGCCATTTTTAGGTATTCAGTTCAGTGGCATTAAGTACATTCATATTATTTTTTTAAGATTTTATTTATTTATTTGACAGAGAGAGAGAGAGAGAGCACAGGTAGGCAGAGAGGCAGGCAGAGAGAGAGGAGGAAGCAGGCTGCCTGCTGAGCAGAAAGTCTGATGCGGACCTTGATCCCAGGACCCTGAGATCATGACCTGAGCTGAAGGCAGAGGCTTTAACCCACTGAGCCACCCAGGCACCCAAGTACATTCATATTATTGTGTAGCCATCACCACTGTCCATCTCCAGAACTTCATCTTGCAAAACTGAAATTCTGTACCCATTAAGTAACAACTCCCCATTCTTCCTGTTCCGCAGCCCCTGGCAACCACCATTCTACCTTCTGTCTCTGTGTATCTGACTTCACATGCCTCATATAAAGGGAATCATACAGTATTTATCTGGTTTATTTTACTTAATATAATGTCCTCAAAGTTCATGCATGATGTAGCATGTAGCCTGTGTCAGATTTTCCTTTCTTTTTAGGCTGGATCTGTTCCATTGTGTGTGTACACCACATGTAATTTATCCATTCACTGTTAGTGGACATTTGGTTTGCTTCCATGTTTTAGCCAATGTGAATAATGCTGCTATGAATGTGAGGATAGCAGTGTCATTTGGAGACTCTGCTTTCAATTCTTTTTTTAAGTTTTTATTTCTTTTTGCAAAAGAGAGAGAGAGAGTGCACATGTGGGGGGCAGAGAGAGAAGTAGGGGGCCCAACATGGGACTTGGTCCTGGGATCATGACCTGAGTCAATGCAGACACTTAACTAACTGAGCCACCCAGGCGCCCACCCCTGCTTTCAATTCTTTTGGGCATTTTAGATATATTGCTGGATCATATAGTAATACTGTTTTTAATTTTTTTAAGGACCAGCCATGCCATTTTTCACAGCAGCTATACTATCACACATTTCCACCAACAGTGCACAAGACTTCTAGTCTCTCTAAGGCATCCTTAACACTTAACTATTTTCTGGGTTGGGTTTGGTTGGCTTTGGTTGATAGTAGCCATCCCAGTGGGTGTGAAGTGGTATCTCATTGTGGTTTTGATCTGCATATCTCTGATAATTACTGATGTTGAGCATCTTTTCATGTGTTTATTGGTTATTTATATATCTTCTTTGGAGAAAATCAAGCATTGCCTCATTGCTTTTAAAAATTTTTTGTCCTGAAAGCCTAGCAGGATAACTTATCTGGCCATCTGTTTAAGAAGAGCTTGTCCACCTTAGCAGAACATTTCTATCATCATTTAAAACCTACAGTGATATGAACATCTAGTTGCTGACTACATATGATAATGGTTCATATTTCAAATTCCAAATGAATATTTTTAGACATGGAAGGCAGTTATGTTTTGTCAAAGTCACAGGGTCACTATTCCCCCATTACTTTCCCTAACACAGTTCAGTTTTTTAAAAATACCCAAAGGTTTTTTTTTTGGTTGGTTGGTTTTATTGTTTTTTACCTAAGATGTTTTTACATGAAACTGTGTTTTAGTCCCTACATTAAGAAAGGAAATGAGATTCATACACATGTAAAGAGCCAGTTTAAATGGGAGAACTATTATTGTGGACAGAAAAGAGGAAAGAAGAAAGGTTGGTTCACTTACAGAAAAATGATGAAATTCAAAGAGGAAAAAAAGAAACCCATGTAAGTTGAAGGGGGGGCAAAAGAAAGCCGTCTCCACTCCATTGTTCTTTCCTGAAATAATACTGTACATAAGACCTTCAGTTAATGGACATATGGATCCATTGCCCAAGAAGTGTTTGAGATGGAAAGCTGGGTACTTTTTCTAAAAAGTTTAGAGCCTGAAATTTGCATTTGAAATAACAAACTTCTCTCCTCTGTCATAACGTGCATGTCATCTTTCATTTCGGTGTTTGGTTTTCTCCTGTCTTGCATATAATGTTTTAAGTGAGCTATACCCCAGATCAGGGCTCAGCAAACTTTTATGTAAAGGGTGAATAGAATTTTTTAAGATGTTATTTACTTATTTGACAGAGAGAAACACAGCTAGAGAGGGAACACAAGCAGAGGGACTGAGAGAAGGAGAAGCAGGCCTCCCGCTGAGCAGGGAGCCCGATGTGGGACTTGATCCGGGGTCTCTAGGATCATGACCTGAGCTGAAAGCAGTCACTTAACCAACTGAGCCACTCAGGCGCCCCAAGGGTGAATAGAATTTTAATTTTGTAGGCCATAGAGTTTCTGCAACTACCCAACTCTGCTGTTGAAGCAGGGTTGAAAGCAGGGTTTTACCATCTTGGAAAGAAGCCAGAAACAATATGTAAAGGACTGGCAATAAAACTTTATTTATAAGAGCAGGCAAGTGGCCTTACTTTGCTGATACCTGTTCTCTCAGGGGGCCATGCAAAGTTTAATCTCAGCACATAGTTAATGAGAGCTTTCTGGAAATGTTGACCCCTTCTACATCATATTATTGGGATCCCAGGATTTCTCAGAGGGTTAAATGATTTTTTTAAAATTTTAATTTGAACCTTTATTCAGTGACACGAATCCAGCAGGAATAAAGGAGAAGAGCTTTATTAATATTTATAAATGCTAAAAATTAAATGCTGAAATAAAAATTGGTTCTCATAAAAAGATAATTATATAACAAGTTTGGAATTCAGTTTCTGTTTCATTTCCTTGTGGAAACATCTTCATTGTGAGGAAAATTAGGAAATTAATGAACAAATGTTTTCCCGAGGGTGAGGTGGCGCTTGAGTGGGCTCTGAGGGGGGCAGCCCAGATGGCCGTCACGTGCTTCCTGCTCTGAGGGGCTCACCATCTTGGAAAGATAATCAAGGCCCATGAGATAAGGCTCTTTTTTTAATGTGTGTTTTTAACTTTTGAAGGGCATTTTCCTTAAAAATTATCTTTTTTGAGGTATAATTTGCATACAGTTCAAATGTAACTTTCTGAAGCGTGTGACAAATTCCATGAGTTTTGACATGCCACCACCATCTCCATCAAGATGGGGAGTATTTCAGTCTTCCGAAAGGTGCGTCATCCTTCTCCCTCACCATCCCCAGACAACCATTGATCTGCTTTCCGTCACTGTAGATTAGGGTTGCCTGTTCTAGAATTCATATGACTGGAATCATATAGTATAGACTCTCTTGTATCTGGCTCAGAGGTTACTAAACTTTCTTGGTTCTCCAAGTGCCCTTGGAGAATCAGGAATTTTTTTCATAGCAGATCAAAAGCAGTATCTAATAGTTCCATTAGGTTCAGAGAACTCAGTCAGTCATTGCTATGTTCCCCTCTTAAATCTGAGATCTTTTGTGGTATACCTGAGTCCACTGTGGCGTCCTGGGGTGACTATAGTGCACAGTTTGGGAACCACGGATCTAGCTTCTCCTATTCAGCATCATATTTCTAGGATTCATTCATTCATGTTCTTAGATATGTTAGTAGTGCATTCCTTTTGTTTTCCCCCTGAGTACTATTCCATTTTCAGAAATATCACAGTATATCCATTCACTTGATATACTTTGAATGCAAGCCTTTTGCCAGATGTAGGTATAAAGAGGCTTTCCCCCAGCTGGTGGCTTGCTTTTGCATTTCCTTAACCTAGTGTCCTTTAAAGAACAATAGTTTAAAATTTCACCTTAGTGGGGTTTTTTATGGTCATTACTTTTTATTTGTTTGTTTTTGCTCTCTCAAGATTAAGAACAGTTCCCCCTAGATTTTCCTCTGGAAGGAAATATCATGTTTTAATGTTACAGTGTTGACTTTTACACTTAGGAACAGATTCCATTTCAAGTTATTTTTTGTGTATTTATACCATGAGATCAGGGTTGAGGTTTTTTTCCCCATCTAGATATCTAGTTGTTTTGGTACCATTTGTTGAAAAAACTGTACTTTCCCTTCTGAATTAGTAGATTCTTTGTCAAGAACCGATTGACCCTGGATGGGGTTTGTCTGGTTCTCAACTCTCTTCTGTCCTGTTGGTCTGTCTGTCTGTTCACAGTACCTCGACCATTGTAGCTTTATGGTCAATTTTGAAATCAGGCAGTATAGTGGAGAAGGGTATATTTTTACCTTTGATTTCTTTTATACAACTATTTTTTCAAGTGTATTTATTCCGTAACTATATCTCTGAAAACTAAAATAACATTTCTTTTCAGACTTATATTAAACTGCCTTTAAAGACAGAGAAAGTATGCTGAGCTTAAAAGACAAGTGAGGGGGCGCCTGGGTGGCTCAGTTGGTTAAGCGACTGCCTTCGGCTCAGGTCATGATCCCGGAGACCCCGGATCAAGCCCTGCATCGGGCTCCCTGCTCCGCGGGAGGCCTGCTTCTCCCTCTCTCACTCCCCCTGCTTGTGTTCCCTCTCTGACTGTGTTTCTCTCTGTCAAACAAATAAAATCTTAAAAATAAATAAATAAATGAAGGACAAGTGAGATTGCTTCGGTGTCAGCTTCGGTGACCTTGGGCCTCAGTTTCCTTGCCCGTGAAATGAGAAGCTTCTCATCCTAGAGGGCTCTTGAATAGTGCTCATCCATGTCCCATTTGAGTCTAACTAACTTGTAATTTTATTTAGATCATAAATCATTTTCTCTTTAATTCGCACATGGTATGATTCAGTTTTTAAAATAGCCAAGCAAAAACAGTACTGAAAACCAAAGAGTTTAATGAAGACAGTGGCTGACATTAATGATGGTAATACTAACTTTGTACCTCTTAAGTGGGCATGCTGCAGGAAATCTTGATGCACACCTGGACTCTTCATGTTAGGAGCTTTTGTAGTTTTTCCTCCTTTGGCCTAAATTCCAGCTTGGTGTTCCAACACATAACTCTTAAGTTATTTTTTTTTTTTTTTTTTTTTTTTTTTTTTTTTTTTTTTTTTTTTTTTTTTTTTTTTTTT